>CM053026.1:462328227-462505548 GCA_028564925.1 Lithobates sylvaticus | reverse complement strand
ATCTAACCCTAATCACCAACAGTCAGGAACATTTCCCCTTCCCTCCCTTCCCCTGCTCTCTCATGCTTTTTCCTCCTTATCTCTATCACAGACCATCTGCAGCACTGCATCACTCTACCAGGATAAGCTGACTGTTCTTCCCATTGGACCTCAAGGAGAGATACTTTTATTTCCTAGCATTTACTGACTTGTAACTTTTCACTCCATAGCTGCCAGTTGTGTGCTGGGCAGACTCATCAGTGCAGGCAGCACGCAGTCACCCAGGAGGTCACAATGAACAGCAACCTAGCTGACAAAGAGAGCTGTCCTGATGACATCAGCCTTCCAGAGGAGGAGGTAGGTGTCCTTTACCACCATGCCAATCTTCTCAACATCACTCTTCTTTCCTGTAGGACTCATACAGAAGTTTTACGATGCAGTGTAACGAGCGACAGCCATATGAAACATGCTACAACCAATAGCAACTGAGTGAGCCTTCCGTAGGGTGACCATACATGTAACGATCTACATCTTTGAACTATTTAAAAGAGGCATTGGGGTTGATTTACTAAAACTGGAGAGTGCAAAATCTGGCGCAGCTCTGCATAGGAACCAATCAGCTTCCAGTTTTTTTTTTTTTTTGTCAAAGCTTAAATTAACAAGCTGAAGTTAGAAGCTGATTGGCTAACATGCAGAGCTGCACCAGATTTTGCACGCTCCGGTTTTAGTAAATCAGCTCCACTAATCGATTTTCAGAAAAACAGATCCACTTCATTGAAATGATTCTGATCGATCCAGACAGCAAATCTGGTTGTAGGAAAATCGATTGATATGATCGTTACGTGTATGAAACATCGAACGATGGGCAAGAACACTTGGCACTCGTGTAATAGTGTTATTGATCATCTTTTCGATCTTCCGATTTATATTTTTTCCGGGACAGTAAATTGAGTGACAATGTTTCTGTTAGCTACTTCCTTTTGCACACTGTACCATATAAGCACTGGCATTATTATTATTATTATTATTATCACTATTATTATTATATTATTGTTATACAGGATTTATACAATGCCAAGAATTTGCACAGCACTTTACAATATAAAGGGAGACAGTACAGCAACGACACTAGAGGGTTAGGAGGTCCTCGCTCCTAGGAGCTTAATATCACTTCGTATTCTTCCACTATATCTCACACAGTGCTGCATTCACCATTGCTAACATCTCATTGGCTTGTCTGCTCTGATCCGCAGGATACTAGGCTTTGATTGGTTGCTTTAGTTTACTGTGTACTTCATTTCATTGTGCTACTTTCCCATTGGGGGATTAACAAAGATTGTCACGTAGAGAAAAATGCTCCAATTTCTGTATTTATTTATTTATTGTAGAAACGTATATAGCACCGTCAATTTATACCGTACTTTACACACATATATCGTACATTCACATCAGTCCCTGCCGTCAAGGAGCTTACAGTCCAAGGTCCCTAACTCACATTTAGGCTGGGTTCACACTGGTGCAATTGCAAACATCGCATGTTATTCGCACCACATTCCTGTGCGATGTCTGTGCGGTGCAGTTGGTATGGTTGAAATCACATCGCATTCGCACCAAAATGGTACAGAACCCTTTTTTTCCCCCGCACCTGAATTGCATCGCATGAGCGATTCTGGCACTGTTTCAGGGTGTCGTTAGGATAACATTGACACCGTCGCAGATCACATGGATGCCGTGCGATTGCAATGCGATATGGGAAACAGTTTTCCCGCATCGCATAAGTGTGAACCTAACCTCGTACATACACATACTAGGGACAATTTAGAAAGGAGACATTAACCTACCAGCATTTCTTTGGCGTGTGGGAGGAAACCAGAGGAATCCCAAGCAGGCACAAGGAGAACATGCAAACTCCAGGCAGGTAGTTTATATGCAAACATATTTAGCATTGTATGTGTCAAATAAATAAAAGTCATGGAATATAATATTTTTGTGCATCATACTGTGGTTGAAACAGTGCCGCAATGACTCCCGATTGGTCACGGTGTACAACATGGATAAGAGGTGACACCAGCACACCAACAGACTTGTTCTTTATTCTTGTATCATTTCAGGACCTCATAGGGCAGTGATGGCGAACCTTTTTGAGCCCGAGTGCCCAAACTGCAAACCAAAACGACTTATTTTTTTCAAAGTGCCAACACGGCAAATAAACCTGAATAACGAGGTTTTAGTTTAGAAAAAACAATTCGTACAGTTTTTCTAACTAATTAACAGCAGAGTATTGCACAGCATGGGCAGAGTATTGGCAGAGTATTGCACAGCATGGGCAGAGTATTGCACAGCATGGGCAGAGTATTGCACAGCATGGGCAGAGTATTGCATAGTATGGGCAGAGTATTGCACAGCATGGGCAGAGTATTGCATAGTATTGGGCAGAGTATTGCACAGCTTGGGCAGAGTATTGCACAGTATGGGCAGAGTATTGCACAGTATGGGCAGAGTATTGCACAGTATGGGCAGAGTATTGCACAGTATGGGCAGAGTATTGCACAGTATGGGCAGAGTATTGCACAGCATGGGCAGAGTATTGCACAGCATGGGCAGAGTATTCCATAGTATGGGCAGAGTATTGCACAGTATGGGCAGAGTATTGCACAGTATGGGCAGAGTATTGCACAGTATGGGCAGAGTATTGCACAGCATGGGCAGAGTATTGCATAGCATGGGCAGAGTATTGCACAGTATGGGCAGAGTATTGCACAGTATGGGCAGAGTATTGCACAGTATGGGCAGAGTATTGCACAGCATGGGCAGAGTATTCCATAGTATGGGCAGAGTATTGCACAGTATGGGCAGAGTATTGCACAGTATGGGCAGAGTATTGCACAGTATGGGCAGAGTATTGCACAGCATGGGCAGAGTATTGCATAGCATGGGCAGAGTATTGCACAGCATGGGCAGAGTATTGCACAGCATGGGCAGAGTATTGCACAGCATGGGCAGAGTATTGCACAGCATTGCATAGTATGGGCAGAGCATTGCATTTCTCTCTCTTTTCCCCTCTCCCCTCGCACTGTAGGGCGGGCGGGAGCAAGATTCTCTGGGAGGACGTCCATGGACGCCCTCCCAGAATAAGCCGACCGTGCTGTAGCCATCTTTTGGCTATGGCCCGGTCGGCAATTAGTTATAAAACTCACTTGAATTGCTGAAATCGGTGTGGGGGTCAGTCCCCAGTTGCTCCGGTTGCTCCGTTCGCCCTAGTCGCTCCGGTGGTGTCCTTGTGTCAGGTGATTTCCCACGCATGTGCGTCAGATGTCAGCGGGGGGCGTGGCTTCAGTGTTCTCTGGGAGGGAGGGTTCTCCCCAGAGAACTGTGGGAGATGTAGTCCGCGGGAGCGGACGGCGTGACTACAGTGTATGACTGTAGTCACGGCGTGCCCACAGAGAAGGCTCGGCGTGCCGGCAGCGGCACGCGTGCCACGCGTTCGCCATCACTGTCATAGGGCATAATAACAGTTCATGAATTTGTTGGTGCGCTGTGACCGCTGCCCCCCCCCCCCCCCATACATATCCACCTCTCCTCTCCCTCCTGCAGTGCTGCTCCTTGCTATCCCTCCCTCCTCACCGCTACTATGCACCACTGTGATAATGGTGTACATTTTAGAACAACTTTTAACTTAGAACATTGTTACAAGTGCCTGATTATTGTGTTGGCACACTATTGGACAGTAATAGGCATAGCACTTTGACAGTGATTTGACACAGCTGGAGCAAAAACACATAGCACTTGCGTAATGGTATTGTTGATTTGGTGTAGGGAACATGCACCCATATTTACACAAAAAAAAATTACGTATTGCCCTTTGTAAATCCTTCCCCCAGGTGCTTGAGGTGCAATCATTTACAAAGTGTACGGTTTCCTAAGGGACTGGATGTTTAGAAAAATCCAATAGCCTTTTATTGTTTTTTTCTGTGTTCATTTGTATAAACTAACTGAAGCATGAGCCAATAAGTCTTTAGTATTATTATAGTAAATTCCTTTTTTCATTTCAAAACGTTATGCATTAAATGAGTTGAAGGGTTGTACTGCAGCGAGATCTGTACTGGTATCCAGTAATGCCCCGTACACACGGTCGGACATTCCGACCACAAAATCTGTCAGATTTTTTCCGACTGATTATGTCTGAAACTTGTGTTGCACACACACGGTCGGACAAAGTTGTCGGAAAATCTGATCATTCTGAACGAGGTGACGTACAAAACGTACAACAGGACTACGTACAGGGCAGTAGCCAATAGCTTTCGTCTCCAAATTTCTTCTGAGCATGCGTGCCACTTTGTGCGTCGGAATTCTCTACACACGATCGGAAAAAGTCCTATCGGATTTTGTTGTCGAAAAAAATTTAAGATCCTGTTCTACGACGGAAAAAGCCCGCTAGAGCCCACACATGATCGGATTTTCCGACAACATAATCCGATCGGACTTTTTCCATCGGAATATCTGACCGTATGTACGGGGCATAAGTGCGCAGAGTGCTTCCATTTAAAGCATGTGGCACTCACATGAATTTTCAGTAGTTTTAATGTACATTGCCAATTTAGTGGAATACAGGCCCACCTTTCTCAAGGCATCAATAGCTACATACCAGGTTCATTGATAAAGCTGGCCATAGATGGATCGTATATTTTTTTGATTAGCCAGCAGACAGATCAAAAAATAGATAAAAAAATACAACAGATTCCCCCTATCCCCACAACTGGTGGATGGAGGAATTCTCGCCGATGAGCCATTGTATGTTGACAGTCGGGACTCATCCACTGTGAGAATACACATGATCAGGGGAGGGGGCATAACGGGTGATGCTGAGTCTAGGAGCATCCAATTAGGGTTTGCAAGCACCTCTGGAAGGCCACTATAGGCTCCACGGGCCTGTACCCAAATTCTTGGTGGCTGCAGTTGCATTACACTACTAGCGTTAGCCACCTCACCAGCTTGTACTGCACTTCTGGTGCTCACCACTTCACCATGAGATGCTGCAGTGCTGGGTGTCTAAAAGGCTGCTGGTGCTTGCCAGATGACCAAAAGGTAGTACAACGCTAGTACCTGCTGCATATGACCATAATTATGCATTTCTAGCACCTAAGCAACCTGGTGGTCAGATACGCTTGGTTTTAGCACGGACCTGTTCTCCATCATCTGACCTAGCTGGCAGGGTGATCAAACAAAAATTTACCAACAGTCCTATCTGAGAGAAGTAAATCATTAAATCGACTTCTCTCTTTCGGGAACAGCCATAGATGGGTTGAAATTCAGCCAGTTCAACGGGAACGTGCCAAATTTTGACACATCTATGGCCAGCTTAACCCTTATATTTACCATACACCGGGCTGCTGTCATATGGGCTGCAGAAATAGATCCCCTGCTAAATCAGAGCAGAGTAGAACAAATGTCACCTTTTGTGACATCCATGTCTGTTCAGGTGGTGCTTACCAGACCCATGTTAGGTCTATAGGCAGGTGGATGTAAACGGACACGCCTCCATTTACTTTCTTTTACCTCCAATTCATCACATTTAGGCTCAAACATATCCAGAGAGATGCAAACCTTTACTATCTTTAGTCAGCGGTAAATGGATGCAATTGGACACAATTCAGTTTACCTGCCTGCTCATAGACTGACATTGAGCTTCTACCTGAAAACTTAACAGGCAGATCTGATTGGAACAGTCGGGTGAAAGGAGCCTGTGTAGAGTCTGTTTACTGAGCTTAGTATAAAAGCTATGTCCGTGCCAATTTTACCATCAAGTGCTAGCAAAAATCCTTTTTTTTATCTTTTTTAACAGTGTTTTTTTTTTAGTTTATTTACTTTACACAACAATGAATATTTAAATATAAACTCCAGATGTGGTTTTTATTACATAGTTACATCGGTCAAGCTTGGACCAATGTAAATATATGTATTCCATACCTGAGGAACCACTGTGGAGCGGAGAATCCCTGTAGTAGTCACTGCTACTACAGTGATCGCCACAGTCTTCTGGGTCCTGTCCTGGCACAGGCACCATTCATAGAACGAATGCAAGGTTGCGACATCAGCGCCCCTCCTGTCCATCTTGTCCATTTAGGGAATACCTTGTACTCAATGAAAAAAATACAAGGCGTTCACTATAATGACAGGTCGCTGGACTTCTCAGCTATTCACTGCTCTCTGCACAGCCAGCGATTACCTGTGGTGATTGCTGCTGGACGCACTTTGTGTGTCCAGCAGCAATCACCGCAGATAATCATTGTCTGTGCTGCGGATAACTGTGGCCATTGGTGACCTGCCATTATCGTAAACAGGGCCAGCGGTCACACCTAGCTGCTCACAGCCCACATCAGGAATCAGAAGATTCATGCTGCTACAATTCACACTGGTCTAAATCGCCGGTGTGAATGTAGCCTTAAGCCCCATACACACGGTCGGACTTTTTCATGGATTCTGTCCGATCGGACAATGTTGTTGAAAAATCAGACCGTGTGTATGCACCATCGGACAGTGTACGTCGGATTGTCCGATGGACAAAGTCTTATCTCCTGCTGGAAAGATTTGCCGACAACACGGTCCGATCACACCAAATCCGATCGTGTGTACGGTTGTCCGACCGGACAAAGTGCTACGCATGCTCAGATCACATTACAAGACCAAAGCTATTGGCTACTAGCCTCTACGTAGTCCCGTCGTAGGCAACAAACGTCACCACGTTCAGAATGATCGGATTTTCCGACAACTTTGTCCGACCGTGTGTACGCAAAACCAACATCAGACAAAGTATGACGGACAGGGTCCGACCGACCTGGTCCGCGGATTGTCCGACCGTGTGTATGGGGCTTAACTGTAATTCTTTACTTCCACAGCAGTCCCACAGGTATGGCATATGTAAACTTACATTGGTCCAAGCTGGATGAACAAAACGATGCAAAAAACACCATACCTGGAGTTCAGCTTCACCTTATTTACTAACCTTTACGTTGCTAAGTTAACCATCTCTGCTCTGTTCACAAATTAACACCAATGGTGTATCTATTATATACACTTATATATGTATATCTGATTTACATGTGGTTATGTTTTTCTATGCGTTCGAATCTCATATCTTTGAGGTCGTTTCCAGTCAGATACAAGCCTTCCTTGGAGTTCTGCCATATTCATTTTTTTTACAATTGCGTAACTTTTTCTTTAGCACGGTATATAGTTTCGTTTTTTTTTTATTATTTGGCTGATGCATGCCCTCAGCTGAAATGTTGACGACTATATGTAAAGGGAGCAGTGAACAGTTAAATTACAGAAATGTTTCATGCATTTATAATCAGCTGCTCCCGCCAGAATCCACAGACACTGCAGTGTCCTTCCAATGGATTGCAGAGCCTCAATTACTTGAGTTTTGCATGTTTTCGGTCTAAGGCAGTAATTAATCCACATCGGAAACATATCATATGTAGCTTGGAAGAAAAAAAAATGACCTTTGTTTAAGGCTGAGAAGTTACTGGGTTCCATTTCTGTACAGCTTGAGTTTCCTCATACAGACAGTGTTATTGCCTCATACATTCTTGGGAAAGCAGGACATTCATTTCTCTGGTGAAGAAAAACAGATATCAGCCACGATGTCACCTTTTTTTTTTGGCATATCATATATGTCAGATAATGAGGCTGTGGAATTTTCTGCTTCACATTTCTTTTTACTGCCATTAAAGAACAAGGAGCAACGGGTTGTACATTTCCAAATAATCGTAATTTCCTTCAGTAGTGTTACCCCTGTCACTTACCACATAGACTGGCCAGCTGTGGATTGAAGCTGCAGATACATTGGTACACTAGGTGAAGGATAAAGCCATGTCAGGTTTCACACGGTGGGATGGTATTCAGACTGTCACCCTAAGTTACACTGTGGTAATGTGGGTAGGTCACACAGTATTTCTGGTTGTCCAAGTCTATAAAACATATGTAGAGTTGTAGATGTGTGGAGCTATCAGCTCTTTTCCATAATGACATAATCAATTTTTTTTCATGGTGTCACCAAGGTCTGTACTGCAGAAGATAATCTCATATGCAAGTATTTGATAGTACTTTATATTTCTAGTACCTGTCCTCATAGAACAATGCTAAACCTGTTTTTATATGGAAACTTAAGCCTGTATGTTATACACGGCTTGAATAGTGGCTGACCCATGCCAAATTCACTAAAATTTAAGCTGTGGGTGGCCCTGTTGGCACCACTTGACAAAATTCCATTGAAAAATCAAGAGTCACATAGAAAATTGTTGGCTGAACAGTAACTTACCAGATGCAGCCACAGTTAAGCCCCATACACACTATCAGTTTTTCCTTCAGATTTACCAAAACCATATAATATGAGGTCAAACCTTAGGAGTTTCAATTTGTATGCAATCCGGCAGGCCCTTGCACTACATGGTTTTGGTAAATCTGAAGGAAAAACTCAGCAGAAAAACTGAAAGTGTGTATGGGGCTTTAGGGTATTCAGATAGCCATGAATGCCAGCTGTCAGAATACAATAGCTGGCAAAGGAGATTCCTCTATCCATGTGGTTTAGCGTGCATGATGGTGTCTATTAGATTACCTTTGTTCAGCAGGTAGGCTGAATGAGAGCAGTCTATACATGTATGGCTAGTTTAACACTGCCCAGGTCAGTTTTGCCAATCTTACAAAATAATTTCAATGGAGAGGGGGTGAGTATATAGTAGAGGACAGAGGACATCAGCTTATCAGTGAGCTCAACAGCCAGATTTATAAGCTGTCCAATAGTTCGATTAGTTTCCTCAAAACCATCCAGACCCATGTTTGGACACCCATAGACATGTGATTCTTGGTCATCGTGTGTTATAGGAACAGTTAGGGTCTCTACATGTATTTCAGTTCAGTTGGACCCCACACTAGCATGTTTTTACTTGAATGGGTTGTGATTTGTGGGTGGTAGTGCCCGCTGAAAGCATTGGGGGGGGGGGGGGGGGGTTCTGTGCAAATGTACACATGCAAATCTACCACGGCTGCTAAGCAAAGCATCATGGCCATGGCATGTGTACATCCCTGGCCACTGCCTCTGCAGCTAAAGGGATTAATAGTTGGGGGCAGTAAAACTATAGCTCAACCACAGGGTTTTACTGCTCACCAGCCTCACTTGTGAGTGAGTCTTAGGCTACCTATCATCTCTGTGGGAGCCTACAGGTAGCCCAATGGCCAACTGAAGGTGCAAAATTAGCTGCTGCCTTGCAATTGCAAGTGTTGTCTGCCAAGTGTTATCAGCTTGCAACAGGAAGCGTTTTTATATTGACAGCATTGTCCGTGTGCCATGATTGCCCCTTTAGTTGGATGTTGAGCTCTCTATCGGGTTTGCACAGGCCCTTTGCAAGCCTGATAGGCAGCCTAGGAATGAACATAACAGGCTGGCAATGCTGCTTTTACCTGCAAGACAGCAACTTAGCATTAGCCTGCAATAGGGAGCTGGTACTGGCAGGATCTATGGGTAAGAAACTTTGCAACGGAATTACCAAAAATGGTTTGCTTAAGAAAAATTATACAGTGATTTGATGCCAAACATACTGAAATAATGATTTTTTTGGTTTACATATACTTAAAAAAAAATTACATAGAGTGCTAGTGACTGCACAATTACAATAACTGCATGACTATGTAGCCAGTAAGGGCTTCTTCTTTCAGATAATCTGGTTTACTTCATCGCACAGAGGGTATTAACTGCAGTTACCTATGATAAATAATAGGACATTTTCCAAAAGAAAGATTTCTTAACAGATACTGGATTAAGCCTACGTTCTTCAAAAGGCTAGAAAATATGTTGTCCAAGGAAAAATAAAACATTTTTCACAGTAGTAAAGAGGAAGAGTCATACATATAAAT
Source organism: Lithobates sylvaticus (assembly GCA_028564925.1). NCBI lineage: Eukaryota > Metazoa > Chordata > Amphibia > Anura > Ranidae > Lithobates > Lithobates sylvaticus. The sequence continues at coordinate 462,495,657 of CM053026.1, read as the reverse complement.
TATACTATCTTGTTTTTTTATAACAAGGTTGGTCTTTATTGAGAAGACATCACATAACAATTGACAGTCAAGCATTACACTCTGGTGTACAATAGAGCAAGAAAAATTGTCAAACTGTAATGTACAGTGCATTCAGTTGTACAAACATCATTACAGGTAGGTATGTTCGAGGATGGCTGGCCGAAGCAAAACTACCCATCTGGGAGGGGGGGCCGTGACCGTCCAACGTCAGTGTCCCACTACTGGGAAATATAACATTATCCCTTATGCACTAGAAGGATTAAAATTGTTCTATCCAAGGTGTCCAGATCCGGTCGAATTTCTGGGGGCAACCTCTATTAGTGTAGGTCATCTTATACAAGGGGAGCATAGCATTGACAGTGGAGTCCCACAATTCCACCTTGGGGGGAGAGGATGATGCCCATTTCTTAAGGATCTCCTTCTTGGCATAGAATACCAAGAAAGAAATCAGTAACTTTGTGTACCTGGGTCTTTGGTCATCTTCATAAATACCCAGTAAAGGCAGTTCAGACGATACAGGTAGTGTCAGTTGTAAACGAGTATTAATACATTCATAAATCGCTGACCAAAATTGCACAATACGGGGGCAGATCCAGAACATATGTAGGTATGTGCTGTCAGAGGATTGACACCTGGGGCAATTCTGCGACCTGAGGGGGTAAATTCTGTGCAGTCTCTGTGGCGTGTAATAGATGCGATGCAGAAATTTAGTATGCAACAGTTTATCTCTAGAGGATACCAATAGTTTAGACCCTTCCTTAAAACATTCCTCCCAGGTTTCCCTATCTAGGCTGGGGATGTCAGCATGCCATTTGTCCCAGAGGGTGTTCATCATCTTGGGGGAATCCACTCCTAATAGGGCAAGATACATAGTGGAAAGAGTTTTCTTAGATTTTTTTCTGTGCTAGGATTGACTTAATGGGGTCTGTTTTCAAGTTTATGGGTCCAGGGAACTGGGCCCTAGCTGCATGCCTCAATTGATAATATCTAAATATCATTCTTCCTGGGAGTCCATATTTCCCTGCTAGGCCTTGGAAGGAGAGCAGAGTACCGGAGTGGATAATATCTCGGAGGACCTTAATCCCGTACCGGGCCCATAACCGCGGGTCCGGTAACATCCTGAAATGAGGGAGGAAGGGGTTCCCCCATAGCAGAGTAAAGGGTGAGTGTTGGTGTGGGCGCAGGAATCTCTTCCTGGCTACTGCCCATACTTTAAGAGTCACTTTGGTGGGGCATAATATCTTGTTTTAACAAGTTTTAGAGCTTTTCAAACTGAGCCAAGAGCAGGTCTCGCACACTTGATGTGGGTTACAGCACTATCATATCATATCATACATCCAGTAATTGTGCTGCCTTATTTAAAAAAAAAAAAGTATTTTTTAATATATAATAATGGTATAGCCTACAAATCCAGAATTTTTTTTTTTTTTTTAATAGACTTGAGCGGAATAAGTAGTTCTTATTGCTGTCTATGACCTGGTGGGGTGATTTCATCTAACTTCCTTTCCCTAAGACAACAAGACAAGAAATGAGGGGAACTGTTGTCACTGGGGCAGGAAGATACAGACAGTGATAACAATCACACAAAGGATCAAACCATTCCCCTATTTTATTGGAAATAAAATACTTTTTTTGACAGGAAGGGCCCATTCACACCAGCCTGGAATGCTGCAGTGTACGCCAATGCACAATGACTTAAGGCAGCAATGCAGAAGACCAAAAGGTGCACGGGGAAGGTGGATAAGGGGGCCATTCATAATAAATGTCACCACATCACACCAGTGCGCATAAAGCAAATTAGCGTACAGTGCAGCAGGCATTACTGCAGTGCACTGGTGTGAATGGGTTCAGAGTGATACTGAAATCTCAATGATCTCAATCTCAAATAAGAGCCTGACAAAAGTTGTCTGAGGTTGGTCTTTACGGCTGCATTCACACCTCAGCATAGCAATTTTCATTTTTTTATTTTTATTTGAGCATTTGTAAGTGTTTTTGTGTGTGTACAATAATTTAGAAGCATATTACAAGTGTTTCACATGTGTATTCAAGTTTTAGGCGTCTTTGTTTTAGCCAATGAAAAGCACTAGAGGGAGGATACCAGTTTTTACAGGCTAAAAAAGCCTGAAAAAAACACTCATACATCCAATTTGAGCATTTCCATTGAAGTCTATGAAGCCAAAAAAAAATCTGCATCAAAAATGGCTCATGTAGCTTTTGGAGCATCAGGTGTCAAGCTACAGGCATCTGATCACTCATATGTGAACAGCCACCATTAAATCACATTGGATTTTGGAGACTTCTTAAGCTTTGAGCTACAAAGTGCTCAGGTGTGAATGGAGACTAAAGGTACATTTACTCCTACATCCTACTTCAACCTTACTGTCCTCACAAATAGTAATACAGACCTTGGATTTAAGCAAACAGGTCGCAGTCTCAATCCGAGGCCTGCCTAAGATAAGGCAATGTTAACACCACACAGGGTCACTCTCACGATAACAAACTCTCTAGTTTTATGGAATCTGGCTATCTACAAAAGCAGCCATTGTTCTTTAAAAGCTTATAAAAGCAAAAACTGCATTGGTTGTTGTCAGTTTATGCAATTTGGACATCATCTTTTCTTTTTGTACACCCTAGTTAAACAAAACTGCCAGTCTCGCTAACAGTGATGAAACATGTATAACAGGAATAACTGTTATTACTAGTACTTGTAAGGTCTTTCAAAATAAGGAGTGTTTCCAGTTACAGGATATGACTTTCTGAATGGAGGGTAAGACATTTTCATAGACATGAGACAATCGTATAAAACATTAGTTACAAACACATGTTTGATACATGAGCCCCATTATGTCATCATGGCAGTTCATCACAAGGGAATTATGTATCCTAAAAGCGGGAAATAACTGATATGCCAGTTTGTTTTTGTTTTTTCACTTTTGTTTTACTTTCTTGGGCCAGTTTGTCGTGTTTCTATTGAGTCACCCTAGTACATATATGCTTTTACTTTTTGGCTCTGAAGAAAGGTGTAAATCCATTGCTGACTTGCCAAACATTACTTTGTGGGATTGTATTTCCAGTCAGAGTTGTAGTGACTGGTTAATGGCACCAAGTATTAAAAAGTTATTCCTAGTAAATAAATTATTTGTGAACTAAACTATTTCTCAGAAATAGAGTTATCCATTGAATAAGAATATTCATGACCCCAGAGACCAAACTGAGGCACTTATTGTGCAGAACTTGAAGCCTGGATTTGTTAAGGTTATAATAGTAGTGAACTTTAGAAGTCTTATGTAATGTGTCTCCTGAAGTATGTTCCCAGACTCCAACAACTCTGACCATCTCTCGCAACATGTCCTGTAGTCTTTGACCATCTCATGTTGCATGTCTGCAGTTTCTAACAGCTTTCTCTAGCATTACATTCAATATTGTGTACAGACCTTTGGTGCTGTCAGGGGCCCTAGTTGAGGCTCCATGTGCCAAGTAGGTTGTCTACCTCTGGTATACAATATATAGAAACGTAGTTCTGTAATTGATCAGTTTAAGACTCACAATGTTGATGGTATCATACTTGAATATTTGATTCCAAGTTATTACACCAGGCTGAAGGCTAGAGTACCCCAGAATGTTGCAGCTAGGGGTGTTTTTTTTTCTTGTTAGAACACACCTTCTCTGAATTTGATTTAGAAACACTTGAGGACTTATGTGCTAAGAAGTAAGATATCTGAGTTACATTTACAGCTGTCTGCTTCATCGACTTTTAGGGAAAAATTAGAGCTGATTATTAAAACCAGGAAAAAGAAAATAACCATAAATGTTGTTCACGGAGACCAATACTTTTTTAATATACAACAACAAAGTGATGCATTACACGTTAAAACAAGTTGCATATATCTGACAGGAGCCAAGAAAGAATGCAAAAATGATACACTACAATATTAAGGAGCACAGTAGAATACAAAAACTCTGTGTCAAGCAAAAAGCAACATCCACATTTCATAACATAGCTCAATGTAGGTAAAGGGTCCATCAAGGAGGGAAGCCCTCTGCATCAATCATTCTACATCAGGAGGGGTATGAGACCAGAATTTATGGTGAACAGGTGCTAACCCCTGGTGAAACAGGGGCTATGATTTGAGGGATTTGAGGATTTTTACACTGGACAACTATATTTGCCAGAATTTGGTAAATTTTTGAAGGCAAGCTCTCCTGTTGTATATAATTTTAAATTTGGGAAGATAGTAATTGATAAGTAACTTGGAGGGAGAGGAAGGTTCTTTCCAATGCAAAAGAATAACCTTGCTGGCGAAAAAGAGTACCAGGCAATACATTGTGGGCATCAAGCAATCACAGCAGACAAACTTCCAGTGCATTAGGGCCCAGAAATTCTAGATTTGTGACCATAAAATCAAGGAGGTGGGTTCAGTATGTAGCGTTTTATATAATCTGGTTTAATTTTACCATTATATGAAAGGTTGAACTCAACTGGTCAGTACTAATAGCAACTGCGATTTTGGGCTCATTACATTTTTTTCTAGAGGTGACGAACCAAACTTTGTATTGTCTTTATATGACCTTTAAAGCCACTCTAGTCCCATGTGTATTCAAGCTTCAGATAACCTTGGCTGCCCATAAACTTGGGCCCCTACAGTACCTACCAAAGTCAAGCAGGCAGCAGCTTTTTCTCTAGTAATACATATCATGTTATAATAAATGTTTGATGTCAAAAAAATATTCAGATAACATATACTCAAACTGGTTTAGAATAAAAACATGTGTGTTTGTACAATTATTTTTCTTTAGAAATGCTCTTACATTATATGGTGTCCCGGTGTTTCATTTTTTCAAGTAGGCTTACTTATGGAAATGTGAGAAACTATTTTTCTTTTTTTCTAAATTGGATATTAGTTATTGTGCTGTCCTAAATCTTTAACAGTGGACAGTTCTATACCTATGTAGTTTAATGATAATCTTTTAATATGTGGCCTCCTGTGTGTTTACATGGTGAAGATATGCCACAAACTGAAACAATGGGCTTTCCTAAATTTTTTACACATTAGGCCCTGGCCTTTGTTGACTTTCCAAAAATAAAGGCCTGCTTATTGGTCCTTGACCAATGAGAACTTCCATTTACACTCTTCCCATGTTGTCAACAGGGCAGTCATTCATTCACAAAGATTAATAAATTGGCCAATTTGTGTTGCATGAATCACACAGTGGTCAAGCAATAAATCAATAAGCGTCTTTTGGAAAAACCATTGCAGACAGGTGTGCTTCATATATTTTAGGAACAATGGCCTTGCTTTCTACATTAGAGCTAAGCAGGATTAACAAATGCCAGTTGATATTATGTGCCACGTCTTTGTCTAATTATATCCGTACATCAGTTTGGCTGAAGGAAAGATTCTGCCACGCTAGATAGCGCCTAATAACTTTCAAGTTAACCAGTCATAATGCTTCTGTTTTAAAATAAAACATTTGCAAAACACAGATGGAGCAGATGCTAAAGAATCCTCTTCATTTGTGGCTTGCTTAGCAGCATTCTATTTACTCAACAAAAGCCACAAATGGTGAGTGTTTATTGCCAGAGTAGTATATAAATTCTCTAATTAAAACAAAATGTACTGGTGATGGTGGTCTTGCATTATATCTGTGTCATTAATCTTACTATTAAAGAACATTTGATGGGAAAATGTATTGCTTCATTTGGCACTGGTGGTCTTTTCATGGGGAGCTGCACCTTAATTACCTGGAATCTGGTGGAAAACATATACGAGTTAGGACATTAACATGCCTTCAAAGTAGACCTTTTCAATAAACAGAGGAATAAACATATTTTACAAGTGGCATTATGCTTTTGAAAATAATTATACACTTGTTTTATTAACCTAATTTCTTTAGGTTTTATATTATTAGAGGCATTGTCTTTGAATTGCAGACATACAGTATACTTTTGAAATGTCTATGCACAATCAGCCACCCCCTCCAAAACAACCTATACGTTAAAGAGTGTGCTTCTTACTATCAGTGAACACTTGATATTGCATTTTTTGGTGAAGAAAAAGTCATCCTCTGCTTTGGTTTTCAGAAAATTGTATTTGCATAGACATTTTTAGGGGAACCTAGGGTTAGGGTAAAAGGGAAGAATATAACAATTAAAATAAAAACTTGTAGCGCTGTCAAACCATGCCCTTAATGATTAAAATGCAAAAAAAAAAAAACATTAATATAATGCAATAAAGATGAAAATGTGAAAAAAGGAAAACAGGAAAAAAGAAAAATTGTTAATAGTCCAAGTCTCCCAATTCCACATCCATAAGGTGAACTCAAAACGTGTGCCGATTCAATGCTCAATTTGTGCTCCCCACAGTATAAATAGGGTAGGTATATCTGCTTACCAGATTTTTAGACCCTCCATGGTCTATATGTGCATTAGTGAGCTTTCACTCCTCACTATGGGCTCAACCACATCCACTACCCAGCCTGCTTAATTGGATTCCACAGATGTATAATCCACAGTTATCATCAGTCAAGGAAACTTCAGAGTCTGGTAACACATTCATTATATGAAAGAGGAAGATAAACTAATTGCGCAACATTCTTTAAAAGCACACAGGAGTTTATTAAAAAAAATGAGAAAATTAGGCTCAAAATGGAAACATTTGTTTGTCCAGCATCCTCCACAAGTGTTCAGACATCAGCGCTGTTCCGTGCCTAGCCTGACGTTCGTTTCGTCCAATGGGACTTCTTCTGTGATGCAAAGTTGTAAGTACAACTTTTAATAAACTCCTGTGTGCTTTTAAAGAATGTTGCGCAATGAGTTTATCTTCTTCTTTCATATGATGAATGTGTGATCGGACACTGAAGTTTCCTTGACTGATGATAACTGTGGATTATACATCTGTGGAATCCAATTAAGCAGGCTGGGTAGTGGATGCGGTTGAGCCCATAGTGAGGAGTGAAAGCTCACTAATGCATATAGACCCTGGAGGGGGAGCTGCATCAGATTTTGCACTCTAGTTTTAGTAAACAATGAATGCAAAGTGTTCTCTAATTGGATGAGGTGGAGAGACAGGGCAGTAACATCACGATATATACTGTACATGACATTGGACATGAAGCAATGATAATATTGGTGTCATGCTGGGTTCACACTGGTACCACACGACTGTTGTACGACTATCATCCTACTTTGCCCTCCAACATCGGTCCTACATCGGTCCTACTTTGGTCCTACATCCGTCCTACTTCGGTCCTACTTTCATCCGACTTGAATGAACAGGATACAATTTTGCTCTGACTTTGAGATAGTCCGACTTGTCCTTTGACCAATCAAAACAATCCCAGTGTGACAAAAATTCCTTTTCCTGCTGCTGTAATCACCATGTGGGATGACACAAGTCAGGGGGTTAGGACAAGGATTCGACTTTGATCCAACATGATATTGAATGGGCTGAAAACGGACCAAAGTCAGACCAAAGTAGTGCATGAACCTTTTCTAAAGTCGGACCGACTTGTGTCGGACCAGTTAAGACGGCTCTAATAGGGAACCATTGATTTGTACACATCATGTGACATGTGCTCCCAAAGTTGGAGCGTATGCCACACCATTGTGAGACGGACCTCAAGCTGACTCTATCTCAAGCTGAGATAGACAGATGGAAGGAAATTACCAAAGTTGAATGTTTAATTTTATTAGATTTTTATTGCCAAATCTACAAAGGATCTGGGTGCTCAACCTCCAGCATCTCAAACCTAGTGTAAGCAGAAAAGGCAATTGATCTTACCTCTGTCAGTAGAAACCAGCCCAGAGCATCTCACTACTAAGCCAGAACCAGGCTAGCTATATTGGGATGATTTTATCTATGATCGTTTGTTTCAGAAGGGATATCTTTATTAAAGCCCAACTCCAGGCAAATAAAAAATAATCCTTGCAATGAGGCTGTGCCTGTACTGCAAGGGTTAATTGCTTGTTTGGTTTAGGGGAATTTTTTTTTTACTTACCTCATAGTTGTGCACCCCAAAGCTCAAACACACAAACCTTTCTCTGCAACCTGGACAGTAAGTGAATGGGAAGTGCTCTGTGCTGAGCGGCATAGTAAACACAGTTTACTATGCTTCAGTTACGAATGAACACAGTGAGTGTGTTCAAAAAGGAAGGGGCCAGTAAATTACATATTGTTTAGTCCCTTCCCCTAGTCTCCATCCTGAAACATCACCCGCAGAAGCAGGGGGAAAAGGAGAGGAAAGAAGGGAAGCCAGCAGAACTGCAGTGGGAGGGCACAACATGAGGGGATGCCCGGGCAGTAGGGAGAATTGGCACAGCACAGAGTGATTAGGGTGTGCCCAGGCACACCTGGCATACCCCCTGTGCACACCTATGACTTACCTGATCCTCCGTGCCTCTCCACAGCTTCTTATGCTGCAGCAGACTAAGATCCTTGTGTCAAGCCATATAATCACAAAATAGTTCTGTATATGCTAAGCAGTTATAATATCTCAGTAGTAATTAGTTTGAACTACTGTGGATTATGTTTATAATAGCATCATATTGATACAACTAAGTATTCACCTGAACTCTAGGCAAATATAAAAGACACAAATAATGCAACTCTGTGATCATTAATACATCTGTATGGGTTTTTTGTTGTTGTGTAAAACCGTCATGAATAGAATTATTAAAATGTACAGAACACTTACAATCAGGAGATGTATACAGCGCTTGTAAAGATAAAAATCCAAATAGTATGCAGTGACATCCATAGGAGCTGGTCCCAACGCGTTTTGTCAAAACTGACATCCTCTTAGGATGAAGGGTGAAAGCCCCCTAAATCACTGCATATATATATATATATATATATATATATATATATATATATATATATATATATATATTTATATATATATATATATAGACCCCAAAATAATGAACAATTCAAATCATCTGTGAAGAAACAGACTGCATGGGAATAATGGCGACCGCAGCAACAACAAAATGACACCGGGCGTGCGTTCCAAGCCTCAATCCCACTGGAGGCAATGAACGCAACCGCGGCTCACGCAAAATGGCCCCGGGTATGCGTTCCAAGCCTCGTTTTAGCTCTACCAGCCATCATTACTGGGCATGCGCTGCCGGGGACATTCACCTCCAGTGTACACATCGTAAAGGCTGAAATGCATTAAATAAAAAGGAAAAGGGCCGGATGGAAAGGACCCACCACAGTGCCCACAGTACATCAATAATGCATCAATAAATGTATTTTTTTAATCGTAAGATGTTCAAAGCGGTATTAAACCCAAAACCAAAAATGTATTATATTGCAGCTTACCAGTCATTAGATGTAGTTGCTGCATTGGTTTTCTTTTCTTTGGCTTTTTCCCTCTGTCTTCACCTGGTGATCTGGCCAGGTAACACACTTCTTGTATTAGTGAGATACAACTCTGGAGGAATGAGCATAGGAGGCACATCTGACAGCAGCATTGTCAGTCTGGAGGAAGGGAGTGTTAAATGTATTAGCGAATTTAGATACACTAACAAATTGAAGCCAAACTCCAACTCACACTTAATAATCAGTTACAGCAAACAGTTTTAGTTTCCATTAAGGATAAGGGTTTTACATGACTAAATAAAATTTGATAATTTTATACACCATTGCCAGTGTTAAAGTACCACTAAAGGCACAACTTTTTTTTTTAAGGTTTTGGATAAAGTGGGGAGGTAATAGAACACCTGTCAGTTTTTATTTCTGTCTGTGCCCCCGTTACAGAGATTCACCCCTCTATTTGTCCTGTTTACCATTATCATTGAAAGAAAATCCCAAATTTTGGGTAGTCCCAAAAAAGTAATAGAGGGGAAATCTTCCAATGGGGACACTATTTCTGGTGACCTGTGATCCAAGGGATTCCCTTAATTTGCAGGGATTTCTCCTCACTTCCTGTTTTGGTTTTAGAACAGGAAGTGAAGGGAACTTTCACCTGCTGGATGGCAAAAAATAAACTGACGGGGGTTATGACCCTCCCTTACTCTACCCAAAATGGAAAAAAGTTTTGCCTATAGTTCTACTTTAAGTGGTTTGACTCATACACGTCTGCTGGGGAGCTTGAGTATGTGAAAAAGTAGTACTGAGAGTACTGGGCAGATAACCAGATGAAAATAGAAGAAAGAAAGCCTAAAAAAAGAAAACAAATTCAGCCATTACATTTAGGAATAGGTAAGCTGCAGTATAATAAATGTTAGCTTTTGGAATAAATACTGCTGTAAGTGAATTAATTTGATCTGGTAGCATCCTCATCCAGTCCCTGTTCTGCAGGGTTTGACTTAGAGGAAGAGGTAGAAGAAGCCAAACAGTTCATGTGCTGCCAAGCAGTATGCGGATAGGAGGAGAGGGCAAAGTGACAGAGAGCAGAGCTCATCGTCGTGCTGCTTCTCCTTTCACTGTCCAGTCAGGGGCAGTCCCAGGAGAGCTCTGTGGGTTTAATAATGCCGACCGTCAGACTGAGGGCATCTTGTGGTGTAAAAGAAGTACTGCAGTTAAGAGCTTTGGATTGAAAGTGAATATTGCAAATACAACTGCTATTGTATTTTCTATTTTAAATTGGTTATTTTTGTCTGGCGTTCTGCTTTAAACTTTTCTGACCCCATGTGACACATTTACTAGAAGGGCTTTCCTATACACAGCAGAAAGGCCGTGTTCTCCACTTACAACGTGCTTTAATCCCCTGCATTCGAATTGCTCGTAAATTCCACTTGTCTTAGCACATTCATTTTACCACTTTGTAAATAGTAAGAGAGGTAAAATCGGGGGCAGCGGGCTGCATGTAATGCTTTCGGCTGCTCTCAGATCTTTGCAAGCCTTTCTGGAATGGTGGCTACAATCCAACCCCCCACTCGCACATATGCGCATAGACTTGCATGAGAGCTCTTTCCCGGTCCGGAGCCATCTCTTTGTGTTGGTCTTCAGTGGTGAATACAAATATTTAGTTAACTGTATAAATATTAAATCATTGTGTCAGAGCTCACTCCATTACATAAAGTCACCGTTTACATTTCAAGTCAATATTTATGCTACCAAAATGAAATAAACTGACAAGGTCTGTGATGTAAACACAGCTTTGTAAAATGTATTCAAACGTCTGACTTCAACCTAAGCTTTGTGGTAGCCGTGACGCCAGGCGCGTAGCGTCCAGGTGGCCATCTTAAGCAGATTTATGTCTTTGTCATTTCATAAGGGACAGGGAAAGTGGAAAATCATTAAACAGCAAATACCAATAAAGTATTTGCGGTTTGCCCCCTTATAATGATAAATATGTGTTGTGGAGTATACTAAAGTACCATATATCTAACGGGACCACAATAACTTTGCAATAACACTGTGATTGATTTACTAAAACTAGAGAATGCTAAATCTGGTGCAGCTCTGCATAGTAACCAATCAGCTTCCAGGTTTTTTCCATTTTTTATTTTTTTATTTTGTCAAAGCTTAGTTGAACAAGCTGAATTTAGAAGCTGATTGGCTACCATGCACAGGTGCACCAGATTTTGCACCCTTCAGTTTTAGTAAATCAACCCCTGTGTATTATCAACAGTTTCCATGTTTTCATAAAATTCTGTTCATTTTATTTTTTTGTTCACTTCTTTTATTCTCATTTCAGTGCTGCTGAACTCCTCTAACCTGTTTCAGCGTTTCCTGTTTACATATATCTTCTCCAGCATTGACTGCACTTCATTGTTAAAGGGGTTGTAAACCCTCAGGGTTTTTTCACCTTAACCAGTTCAATACCAGGCACTTTATCCCCTTCCTGCCCAGGACAATTTTTATCTTTCAGCGCTGTCACACTTTGAATGACAATTCAAAACAAATTTTTTTTATCATTTTCTTCCCATATTTGATCACCTCCTGCGGTTTTAAATTTTTACACTATAAATTAAAAAAGACAGACAATTTTGAAAAAAAAAACTGATGGCACTGATAGGCGGCAATGATGGGCACTGATAGGCGGCACTGATAGGTGGCACTGGATAGGCAGCACTGATGAGGAGCTACTAACAGGCATTACTGAGTGGCACTGGTTGGCACTTTGATGGGGCACTGACAGGGATTACTGATGGGGCACTGATTGGCACTGGTGTAGGCACTGATCGGCACTTTTATGGGTACTGACAGGTGCTTATAGAGGGGGGGGGGGGGTGGGGGGGGGGGTGGGGGGGGGGGGGGGGGGTGGGGGGGGGTGGGGGGGGGGGGGGTTGGGGGTGGGGGGGGGGGTGGGGGGGGGTGGGGGGGGGGGGGGGGGGGGGGGGTGGGGGGGGGGGGGGGGTGGGGGGGGGGGGGGGGGGGGGGGTGGGGGGGGGGGGGGGGGGGGGGGGGGGGAGGGGGGGGGGGGGGGGGGGGGGGGGAGGGGGGGGGGGGGGGGGGGGGGGGGGGGGGGGGGGGGGGGGGGGGGGTGGGGGGGGGGGGGGGGGGGGGGGTGGGGGGGGGGGGGGGTTGGGGGGGGGGGGGGGGGGGGGGGGGGGGGGGGGGGGGGGGGTGGGTGTGGTGGGGGGGGGGGGGGGGGGGGGGGGGGGGGGGGGGGGGGGGGGGGGGTGGGGGGGGGGGGGTGGGGGGGGGGGGGGGGGGGGGGGGGGGGGTGGGGGGGGGGGGTGGGGGGTGGGGGGGGGGGGGGGTTGGGGGGGGGGGGGGGTGGGGTGGGGGGGGGGGGGGGGGGGGGGGGGGTGGGGGGGGGGGGGGGGGTGGGTGGGGGGGGGGGGGGGGGGGGGGGGGGGTGGTGGTGGGGGGTGGGGGGGGGGGGGGGGGGGGGGGGGGGGGGGGGGGGGGGGGGGGGGGGGGGGGGGGGGGGGGGGGGGGGGTGGGGGGAGGGGGGGTGGTGGGGGGGGGGGGGGGGGGGGGTGGGGGGGGGGGGGGGGGGGGGGGGGGGGGGGGGGTGGGGGGGGTGGGGGGGGGGGGGGGGGGGGCTTATAGAGGGGGACAGGCTGGCAGCTGATGAGCACCTTTTGATGAGGGCTGTGCTGATAATTAATGTTCAGATTATCAGCACAGACCCCCTCTCTGACAGGGAGAGACGCCGATCGGCTCTCCCTGTCAGTGTGAACCGAGGAAAGCCATTTACCGGCACTTCCTGGTTCACACAATGATCAGCTGTGATTGGTCACAGCTGATCACGTGGTGAGAAGCCTCTGTCAGAGGCTTCATACCACAATCAGAGTTGCGGTGTGTCAGACTGGCATGCTCCTGGTCTGTTGTCCTGATCAAGTCATATGATGTCTGGTCAGGATAACACAACCACTTTGCCGCCGTCATTTTGCTATACGGCGGGTGGCAAGTGGTTAATGCATTCTGTGCATTAAAGTGTTTGTTAGGTCTAAATTCTAAATCACTGTCTCTATTAGAGCCTGGCATACCACACTATGTAAGTAATTTCTAAAAATTAGCATTGTAAATACCTTTTTAGAGCTATCTTCAGGCCGATCACGTGACTCGCGGCTGCTTTACAGCTCTGATATATGGCTTCTGCGGGAGGAGCCGAGATCTCGCTATGACCATCCAGGGAGATTACGTGAAATACCTCCTTTGCTGCAGCTGCCCCCCAGTGCCCCCCTTGTACTTACCTGAACCTGGTCTTTCCAGCGATGGGGATGAGTACACCAGCTCCAGCCAGTGTCTCGGGCTCTCATTGGATAGATCTATAGCAGCAGGAGCCATTGGTGCTGTCAATCAAATCCAATGATGTGGGAGCCAGGGGGCAAATCCTGCTGTCTGTGTCAATAGACACAGAAGCAAGACACGGGAGCGCTCCTGCACAAGTGCCCCCAGAGAAAGCGCTTCTCTGTCGGGGGCACTTGAGAAGAGAAGGAGCCAGGAGCACCGCATAGGCACCCCAGAAGAGGTGGAAAGGGCCCAGTCTGTGCAAAACCCTTGCACGGCAGAGGTAAGTATTACATGTTTGTTATTTAAGAAAAAAAAAACAAGACTTTACAACCTTAAGGTTCGATTTCCTGGTAGCGACAGCTATGGATCATGCCTGTGCATCATGTAATGGCACAGCAGCTTGTAGTCTCCACCAGGGGCACATTTTGATAGGGTGACAATGCAGCAGCAACTACGTGACAGTTGTCACCCCATAAGAGGAAATTTCTGAACGAGGACCTTTAAAGCAGGATCACCAAGTAATACTTTAATAAAGAATACATGTTTAAAAAGACTGAGGACAACTTTTGAAATCGCAAGCATATGAGATTTAAAGTGTATCTAAACTCAAAACCAAAATTGTAAGATAAAGGCTCTGTTAGAATACAGAAAATTTTACTGGAGTGAATTTCCCTTCTTTGGGTAGATTTCTTCACACTTCCTGTTCTCTCAGGGACAGGAATTGAGATTAAATCTTTCTAATGAAGATACAGACACCAACCTTACAGTGGCTCTAACCCCACACCATACTAGCCCAAAAAAAATACAGTTTTACATGGATTTCTACTTTTAATGCAATTTGGGCAGATGTTGGTCATGCTGGTATACTGTCTCTCTTAAGGTCTTTTAATGTCAATGTCTTTTGTTTTGCGCATCGAGGTCTTCGGGTAAGACTGCTTAGGTCAAGAATTTTAATAAATAAAATAAATAAATAAAATGTTTGTCTTAACATATTATTTTTTACCCGTGCATGTAAATGCTTAAACATTTTCAATTACTGTACAGTACAAGACACCCCTTGTCGGCACAAGAGCAGTAGCGTTACAACTACTAGAACGCTGTGCAGTACAAGATCAATGTGAAATGAGCGCTCTGGGGGAAGACCTATCATAAAGCCAAATACAAATGTCCCAATAGCAAATGAAAGATGAGGTAGCCAGGCCCTTGGGCAGCTCCTCAGAGAGTGGAGTGAACTCTAGAAGTGAACAAGAAAAATAAAGAAAAGCGCTCTAAGTGTACCAGTCAACTAATTTATTATAAAAAAACAGGTAGTGTATAAAAACACTCACAGAGGTGGTAAGATATAAGGCTCATCAGCAATATATGCCCACTTGTTGTGTGTCCTCAGCCCGCAGCAGCAGCAGTGGTCTCCGATCGTCAGAGTGTTTCAGCAGCATGGGATCCAGTAGATGGCAAGATGGTTGCTCAGTAGTTTCCGGGGCCGGCATGGAGTACAAGCGGCTGGACGTGACGTCACGCTGCCTCTGTTCACAAGCATGAGTTGTGCATAAGTCGGATGTTTGTAACTCAGGGACTGTCTGTACACTGCAGCTTACTAGTTCTTGGTGTGGTGCCTGCATTTATTTACTTATTTTTTTTTTTTTTTTTTTTTTTACTTTTGGTTTATTTTCACCTGGTAATACTGCAAATAACACACTTCTGAGTGACTATGTCACCCCCTCCACTTTGTCTATGGAGAGAGCTATGGTTATCACCTTAAGGTCCTCTGCTGGTATGGACTATAAACATGTCTGTATCTTTTCATCTCCATGGGGCAGAACAATTGGTAGTTTACAGAAGATAGCTAGGGAGGAAAATACTCTTTGGTGCAGCTCACAGGAAATGATAAGGACTCTGGCAAAATCAACCAATGTTTTCTAAAAATGTTCTTAGCCCCAAACCAAGAAAACAAATGCAGCAACAACATCTAAGGACTGTAAGCTGCAATGTATTATGCCGCGTACACACAGCCGGACTTTCCGGCAGAAAAAGTCCGATGGGAGCTTTTCATCGGACATTCCGATCTGACTTTTTCTGCCGGCATTTCCGACGGACTTAGATATAGAACATGTTCTAAATCTTTCCGTTGGAAATGCAGACGGAGCTTGGCAAGTCCGGCTGTGTGTACGCGGCATTACATTTTTGTTCTTGGGTTTAGTTATCCTTTAAGTGATTGGGTTTGTATATACCAGGGGTATCGAATTAAAAATTACAGAGGTCCAGTCAGTAAAAAAAATTCTAGCAGAGGTCCAAATATCATGTTTGATTCTTCGTGGCACCTCCTCGCATCGGCAAATACGGTGCATTTTCACAAGCGCCAAACCACATAGTGGCAGGACCACAGCAGTCTGGATGGGACAGTGACTCTGTCACTGTCCCATTTTGTTGCCTAATATATATTTTAAAGTAGAATCATAGGCAAAACATTTTTCCATTTTGGATAGCGTAAGGGGGGGGGTTATAACCCCTATCAGATTTTTTTTTTTTTTTTGCCATTTGTGTCCCATTGGGAAGATTTACCTTCACTTCCTGTCTCATAGCAAAAATAGAAAGTGAGAGGAAATCACAGAAAATTCCTTGGAGCCCCCAAGGTCACCAGAACTACTACTGGAAGATTTCCCCTCTATTACCATCCTGATGACAACCCAAAATTTGGTATTTTCTTTTGCTTTCACTGTCAATGATAATAGGACGAATAGAGAGGGCAAATCTCCATAACAGGCAACAATTGAGACCTAATAGGTGTTCTAATCCTTCTTCACTCTATCCAAAACAAAAAAAAAATGTTGCCTTTAGTTTTCTCTTTATTAGAGATTTTCTGCCCCCCAAAAAAAGTCCTCATTTGCTTCTTCCTCCATCATATCAGCACCACTGTTTCAGTGCCTAGAAGCCATTCCTTGTGATGCAATGGTTTAAATAGAGACTCGGTGTAACTAGTCATACTGCATTCAAGCATAAGAAGGTGCATATTTTGGGAGTTTTTTTTAATTATGTATTTGTTTAATATCATATATTCTTAAAGAAAAGTTAATTAAATTGCATATACGCTTTTCTAATTATCTATTAGGATTGAATTACTATTTCCTTTTTTGGGTATCAAAGAACACAGCTTATTAAATGTTGGTTTTGCACAGGCACTTCCATGCTTTCTGCTGCATGGTTTAAATTCCATACACAGATGTATAAGCCTATTCTTTTTCTGTACAATGGTACCTTTATTTAACTAGTTTGTGGCAATGTTCTCAAGGCAATTAGTCAAACAGTCATGCCAACAAAACATTTTTCATAGACAAGGAGAACAGTATTGACACTAGTAGGTGTACTTATCAGTTACTTATCAGGTCAGCGTATATTTCGGTGCAACATATTAGCATTGGTGCATGACCTAACAACAAGGCATATATGTGATATCATTAGGAGGCATTGTCAATTTTGGCCATCCTGGGTCTGGAATTTACCGAAATATGGCACAGATAACAAATTTCATGGAGGGATACTGTACCACCTCACATAAAGTATACTTAGCCCTATGTAATGCAAGATTATGCAGTGCCTTTACAGTGTATTTGAGTATTTCTAGTTTTCTATATTTTCTAATTTAAAAAACAGGTTCTTTATCCAGTTGAAGGGTGTGTAATGCAAACATATCAGACATGCACTATTGGGCTTACTGTAGTTATGCGAGTGTGAATTTATAGAGATGAGGAATTTCATGATAGAACTGGAATTTGTTATCATCTCCCACTGTTAGTATTGGACACATGGGCTACGGAAAATATTTCACCTCCAGATAATCTAAATCAGGACATGGTGGAATAGGAACATTCATATTTACACATAACATAACATTGTCTATCCCAGTAAGATAGTCTTAAAGTGGAACTTCAGTAATCTTTTCATCTTTACAGCTATTAAATCTTCTGCCCTTGTTGTTTTAACTTTGGATAGTAAATTTTTTTTTTGTCTGCCAGTAAATACCTTATACAGCCCACTTCCTGTTTCTTGTCTGGTAATTAGCCTTATGACATCATGCACAGCTCTCTCACTCTCATGAGAGGAGAGTTTGCCATGAAGTGAAGGGGGGGGGGGTGAATGATAAGAGCTCCAATAAGAGCTGCAGAGCTGGAGGCGTGCCTCTGTGTGTCTGTGTAAATCCTGTAAAAAACTGTGATTTTTAGCTTTTGGGAAGTATCCTAAAGGTTAATGATTGGTTGGGGTTGCGGTGGCCCGTTCAAGGCTTTAAGGCTTTAAAGTGATATTAAAGTCTTGTTTAGAAATAACAAACATGTTATACTTACCTGCTCTGTGTAATGGTTTTGCACAGAGCAGCCCCGATCCTCCTCTGATGGGGTCCCCCGCCGGCGCTCGTGGCCCTCCCACCTGCCAAGTGCCCCCACAACAAGCAGCTTGCTATGGGGGCACCCAAGCACCCGAGACACTGCTCTGTGTGACCATTCAGACACAAAGCTGTGACTTGGCCATGCCCCCTTTCTCTCCTCATTGGTTCACAGACTTTGATTGACAGCAGCACCTGCTGCTGTTTCTCAGCCAATCAGGAGGGAGAGTCCCGGACTGCTGAGTCTCTCGTGCAACATTGCTGGATCAAGATGGGTTCAGATAGGTATTAGTAGGGATGAGAGGGGCTGCTGCACACAGAAGGTTTTTAATCTTAATGCATAGAATGCGTTAAGATAAAAAAACCTTCTGCCTTTACAATCACTTTAGTCTATAAACGGTTTACTATTTATAAGAATAATAGTAATAACATTTTAACATGGAGCACCGTCATCCAACACTGCTCTTACTTGAAAGATTGCATTCCAAAAATAAATGTTTGGCTAGACAATAGTGAATATATTATGTATTATTGTATAAGTGCCAGGATAATTCAGTTAACATGTGACTGACTGGCCCAAGTGACTGAGAAAACAACCCTATGAACCTTGTATATCAGTTCATCTTGTCCACTAAAAACACCACGTGCCAAGCTTGCAAATGTCCAGAACAGGAATTCTTAAAGATTAACTCAAGTCAAAACAATTTTTGAAGTTTTGGAAACAATAGGCAGATTATTAGAACCCCTGTCTGGTTTTTACTGCTGTTGGTGCCTTCCTTAGAGATATTACTCCTTACCTTTTGTTTTTTTTTGTCACCAGAACAAGAATTGATTCAACAAAACTATACAAATGCAAATAATGATAAAGCACCTTTTATTGTTAATTAGTGTGGGAAAGGCTAGGATCTCTGTTGGGTATTTTATTCTGTCACTGTCCCCATTTGGGATTTTGCCCTTCCTTCTCTTTGGTACATCCTGTTTTGGTTTTCCCTCTCCTGACTTTGCTCTCTGCCCCTGTCAGGGAGACCAAAGGTACTCTAGCTTAGCTAGACTGTTTGTATGTGCTAATGCAACAGAGCTTAACTGGCGACAGTGCTGCCTCTCCCCGTCCCCTTCTTAGTACAGCTGTCCTGGGGACTCAAGACAGTTTCAGGTAGCTTTAGTACTCTAGCTTCCCCCTCAGTCAACCCCCTCCAGTCCCCATACACTGTACTTCTAATCGCATCCACTATGCCACTATTCCTAGGTATGGGACACACACACCACTCCCAGTTGTTTCAAAGATATTTTTGGGGGCCTCAGTGGCAATTGGAACAGCTAACTGGAGTGGGGTCAGTAACAATAAGCACCAAAATGTTGCCTACTTACAATAAAAGGTATGCTGTAAGCCCAACTCTGGGCATTTTTAAAATAATTCCTTGAAGTGAGGCTGTGACTGCACTGCAAGGATCTATTGTTAGTTTTGACTTAGGGGAACAAAAAAAAGATTTACTTACCCAATCCTCAGCTCCTCCCAACAGCTAGACCCCCATAATCTTCTCCCTTATGCTTCAGTGGTCTAGGGTCCTAATGTCATCAAAACCAAAGCCCTGCACTGGACATAATGACATTGAGGGACGGTCCACCACCGGAACATGGGGCAGTGCCATCTGTGGGGGGGAGGGGGGTAGAGGATCAGGTAAGTAAAACAGTTTATCTTCTCCCTAAGATAAAACAAGCTATTAACCCCTTGCAGTGTGGGCACAACAAGGGGTTAGCCCCACTGCAAAGGTTCATTGTAAATTTTCCCAGAGTTGGGCTTTAACCACTTCCCATACAAAGCTGGACTTTTGGTGGTTTTACCGGAATGATGCGCCCCAGTATTGTTTTTAGAGCTGGCGGTTGGCTTTCTTGTGATAGCAATCGGATTGGCTAATAGCCGCTTGATTGCCATTATAAGCAGCGGGAGGGGACACCCCCCTCCTGTCGCCTTTCGTGGCTTACTCAGGCTCTCTTGTCCCACCGCAAGACCTGAACGACCAGTCGGTGTGTCCACCAGCTGGCCGGACAGCCAAGCATAGCCGGGATCAGCTTTGATTGGCTGTTCGTGATAGAAACCCAGAAGCGATGACATGACATCACTTCCGATTTACTCTGAAACAATCGGCACCAATTTTTAAAAATCAAAAGCATTCAAAAACACAGATCTTGGTGTTTTGAATGTAAAGAGTACCTGTCACATGCCTATTGCTGTCACAAAGATGTTTACATTCCGTGTGACAGAAATAAAAGTGATCACAATTTTTTAAAGCAGCAATGTAAAAAAATTCAATAAAAAAATAAATTAATAATAGATTTTTTTTTTAAAGTGCCCTAAATTTCATCTAAAGTCAGCTTCAGAATAGGTTGTTAAACAGATCACATGACCGGATCAAAGTGACTTGAAAATAGGTAGGTATAGGAGGTGATAGGGGACAGTTCTAAGGAAGAACAAGGGAAAGAAAATATTCATCAAAATAACTATAGATTTCAGTTTACTTATTTATAATTTTAGCAGTAGAAACGAGTCAACCTCTGCTATTGTCATGTTGGGTCCTTCAAGACTCCTATTATCTGTTCCTCATTAAGCTTATTCATAGTTGTCTACGTATTTACGCTTGTTACTTGTAGATACATCGTACTGAATGTTTAGTGGCATTTAATGCTTACATTTTGGCTTGATTTTGTTATTTCTATAAGTATGTGCTGCCAGATTTGTATTGAGACCCTTTGTTTTCTGAATATCCTATTGTACATCATTTAATTCATTAACTGTTCTTAGAGCTGAAAGTTTCCATTGTAGAAGTTGACTTTTCAGAACCAACAATAACATTCTAAGGTATGAGCTGTGCCCTTTTTAGGAAACATTTCTAAATATAGAAGAAAAGAGAAAAAAAAAAAAAAAACAATTAAGTGTGCTTTCATACTTCCAGGCAAGAATATGTTCCTATGCCAAACAACATGTGGAGGATTACAACATGGGAAGAAACTCAGCAACAGATCCCTTTATTACCTGGGGAAATTTATTGATGTATCAAATGCTATTTGACTTGTAATTTTGCAATATGAACATAGAATTGTCTAATGGTGGCTTTGCGTGCGTTGATAAAAAAATATATATTTATTTTTCGGCTCAATCTTTTTCAATAGTCAACAACCTGGTTGATACAAAACTATCAATAATTTATCACCCTAGATGATTGGCTCAGTTTGATCAAAATCATTCAGAATGGAAATTATGGCTATTTGATTGTTTGCCCGGTTAATTGTTTTGATTGAAATGTACATCGGTCAAATAATAAGATCACAGCGTGGGGGGAGGAGTTCTTAGGGTGCTAAATGATTTGCGGCATTCACTGATTTTTAAATGCAGAATCTTGATGGCTGCAAGAAAGATCCTGAGTAAAAAAAAATCGCAAGTTATGTTCTGTAAAGACCTCAGGTATACATGCAAACAGGTGCTTAAACATACATATGCGTATACACTCATAAAATTCATCTTCATCCTCTTCTGCCAGTGTTAAAGCTTACACAATTATGCTCATATGTACTTTAGCATGCACAAATACATGTAAATTATTGCACTCAAACATAAAATGTTATTTTTTTTTTCCTTTCTGAACATATTGAATTATGGACCTATAAGCAGCTGTGTGCATTGTCCAATAGACAACAAAGCTCAGATCCTTGGCTACAAACACAGTGTTTTTTCCCATACGCGTGCAAGAGGCCTAAAATGTTGTGAGGCTTTTAACATAAATAAAAGGGAATGATGGAATTTCTTGCCTCCCATGCTATTTCTCCTCCCTACATTCTTATTCATGTTTGCCACCTTCCCTTTCTTTTTCTTTTTTTTATCTCCACATTCCTCTCTTTGAACTAAGCCATTAGTATTTTCCTGACAAAGGTCCCAAGGCAGGACATGGAAAAGTACATGGAAATACATACAATGCAATGCCTTGCTTCCAACACACCCAAAAACAAAAATGTAATATTTTGCAGCTTACTAGTCCTTAGATTTAAAAAAATAAATAAAATTTTCCCTTTAATTTGACATGGTAAATCTACTGATATCACATTTCCTGTAGCCTAATGTGGCTACACTCACTGTACTGTATCAATGGAGTGAGTTGTGGTTGTCACCCACATTGGACCTCATACATGTCTTCCTCTCTTCATCCCCAGTACATGGAGGGTGAGGGATTAGTACTTTAACCTCCCTGGCGGTATGATTATGTCAGATTTTTGCGTCTCAAAGCGGTACAATTGTTTTGCATAGAAATTTGGCGTTTTATATTGTAGGCCTGTAATTCTTAGGAATAACACACTTAAATCTTTCCAAACAAGAGTCTAGTAGACATCCCAGGTATGATAAAGTTTGAAACACAAAATCATAAATTATAATATAATAAATAACAATAAATAATTATAAAAAATAATAATATAATAATAATAATAAAATGAATTTCCCCTCACGATTCACTATCGCTCAATTTTGCAAGTGTTCTAATTTAACACCACTGTTTTCTAGCTGGTCTAAAACCACTTTTGACGTAAAGGGACACTTTTTAGTTGCTATGGACAATCTCAAGTTTCCAGGCAGAAAGAACAGTATATATAATATAAAGCTGCATGCAGGGCACTGGACAAAGCACTAGGGACAAAAGAGATGTAAAAAGAGTTCATACAGTAATGTAATCTGTAAGATTACAGTGTACTGTATGTGTTATGAATTAAAACATTTTTGAATTTGCCGCCGGGCTCCCTTACCCGTGCGCAATGCTCTGCGCCACGAGCCCACCCTATTTTGAAGCCTATTAGAGCCTCTGGCTATAATCAGGTGCTTAAAAAAAACACCCCCACCGCTGTAATTGATGAACCCGGCGCCCTGAAAGTGGCAGCTGTGGATAGAGCTTAAAAAAAGGTGGCCGTGGATAGAGGGAACGATGCTTGGGCACCCCTAATAGATGGACTGCCACTTTGGCAAGATAAACAGGCATTTTCTGTATGTTATGCAAAAGTTCTTAGCCTGAAAAATGAAAACTAATGCAGCCACCCCACCACATGTAAGAACTGGTAAGCTGCAATATATAATTTTTTTGTTCTTGGTTTAGATATCCTTTAGGTAATTCTAGGTTCCAGGTTCTTGGCTTTTATACTTTAGATAACATTTATTTAAACTGAGTTCCTGTCCTGGATCAAATATGTAGGCAAGTGGCAGTGCCCTTTTAAAGAGAGACCAATCCCCTGGTGAGTTAGTGGGTGAAGTACTGTGCCCTTTTATATTCTCGTGTGGGTCTAGCACTGAGCAGAAGGTCAATGGGAACTAGCTACCCCTGACTTACAGCATGGCTTGCTGTAATTTTTAAGTGAGTTGTAGGGAGAATAAAAATGTAGGGAGAACTTTCAAGTAATTTTTAAGTGAGTCCCGGAGATAACAATCCCCATAAAGCTTTGGGCAGGTGAAAGGTACTGTTTATAAAAACACCAGGGGTCTGTTAGACCCCCAATGTCTCCTCTGTCCTCCAATAAAGCTGAGCAAGCACAAATAATGCTTTTTTAGCTGCTTCCCTGGCTGTAGCAGCTAGGGAATGACAGCTCTGAAACTGGAAGCAGCGAAATCATCGGTGCTTTGGGCTTCATTAGTCAGAGGAGATCAGGAAATAGTTGGTCCACCATCTTTTCTGAGATGGGCTCCCTGAATGATCTGGAGAGTCAGGTAACTATCGCAGACAATGGCAGGAGTTAGCCTTTTTCAGTACCGTAAAAGTAATAAGATGGCTGTAGGTCAGCTCAAATCACTTACTAAAAAGCTGATCACTGGCTGTAAAAACCAACACATCACATCACCCAAAGAACACCATCCCCACAGTGAAACATGGTGGTGGCAGCATCATGCTGTAGGGATGTTTTTCAGCAGTCGGCACTGGGAAAATGGTCAGAGTTGCGGGAAAGATGGATAGTGCTAAATACAGGGATAGTCTTGAGAAAAACCTGTACCACTCTGTGTGTGATTTGAGGCTAGAACGGAGGTTCACCTTCCAGCAGGACACTGACACAAAACACACCGCCAAAGCAACACTTGAGTGGTTTAAGGGGAAACATGTAAAAAGTCAAAGCCCAGACCTCAATACAATAGAAAATATGTGGTCAGACTTAAAGATTTCTGTTCACAAGCGCAAACCATCCAACTTGAAGGAGCTGGAGAAGGAGTTTTGCAAGGAGGAATGGGCAAAAATCCCAGTGGTAAGATGTGGCAAGCTCATAGAGACTTATCCCAGGGTGCTTCATGTTCCATTCATGTGGTTGGAGGTGGGTTGCCCCGGCGGCACCTCATCAGGGGGCTGGGCTGTCTGATCTAGGAACAGGCACCCAACGATATCCACCCAATATGTTAGTGTGGGACCCAGTGTGAAACAGGAGTGCAAAAGATCATGGCAGGACAATACTGTATTCACTGGAAGGGTGTATATGTGAATGCTGCATTATACCAGCCCTAAAATTTGGGGGTTTGAGGTTCCTCTTACTGCATCTTTAAATCTGTAGATCAGTTTTTAATAACCTAAGGCTATTAGATAGATCAATAGATAGATAGATAGATAAACAATAAACTTACAGATAATGTGGTTGATTTACTAAAGGTAAATATACTGTGCACTTGCTCTAGATCTGAAGGGAAGCTCTGAAATGAGGGGAAGCTCTGCTGGTTTCTATTTCCCAATTATGTACAAGCAAAAATGCTGTTTTTTTTATACTCCTTGCACATGATTGAGTATTCTTTGCAAAGTGAAGCTTTACCTTATTTCCTAAGCTCTAAAGCAAGTGCATTTGCAGTGCACATTATACAGAATTTGCCTTTAGTAAATCAACCCCACTTTTTACATTTACCTGTGGGAATAGCCACCTTTGACTACTACACCAACAGTACTTTCATTATACACTGATATATTGCTTGAAGGCAAACTGAAGTGTTGTGGTTCATGATGAGGAAAGTGAGTTATTTGGCTTCAGGGCTGGATGCATCAGTATATAACTGCATTAGTTCTGTGAATGGCACAATATGATATTTGGCAAGAAACAATGGCGCTGCCTATAGCAGAAGCATACCTTATATGGTGATGTAATCTTGGCAGTAATAGTTTGCTTTATGCGTTAAGTTTAAAAAAATAAATAAATGAATAGACACTACTTATTTTTACATTGGAGTGATACATTTAAATATCATAACATCACATTCATAAGACATTGTTTTAATCTTTGAAGATTTTGCAACTTATAGAAACTGTATGCAGCTTGCAGTTTTATTCAGCTTTTATGCCACGTATTGTGTATTTTTCACAGTATTTATAGTACATAGTGCTGCTACGCTTTACATATTGTACATTTACATTAGTCCCTGGCCTCAAGGAGCTTACAAAAAGTAAAGTTCCTACTTCACATGCATACATGTACTAGGGCCAATTACCCAGACAGGAGTATGGAGTGTCCCAGTTGGGAGTCAAACCCTAGTGCTGCAAGGCAGAAGTGCTAGCCACTAAGCCACCGTGCTGGCTACTTTTATTTTAATGGCCTTCCAGCACACCAGAATGAACAAGAAAACGCACCTGCGCCATTTTTTTTATGCCGCGCAGCACAGCGAACAGCTGTGTGTAATCATGTGTTGCAGTGCACTACAAGGTATATGTACAGGAAAGCTGTGTTGGGTGTCATTAAGAATAAATTGCACCACATCGCACAAACCCGCATAACAAACGTGACTGTGAGTTGCTGAAACACACACATTATTGCATCGCAACAGTGTGACTGGGCCTTAAAATAAAAGTATATGCTTTAGATATACTTAAAGGTATGACTGACCTGACTAAACTAGGTCAAATTAGGGAAGGCCGTAGTATATGTTTCCTTTTTTTTATTTAGAAACTTGGAAGATGTAATAAAGTTGAGGAGAGACTATATATATAATTGCGATTATCAGAGTAATACTGACTAAAAGAACAAATTGTATATAATTTAGGGCTATGCAAATTAAAGATTAATTCCTCGATTAATTGATGAATTTTTTTGATCGATCAAAATTCTTTTGATCAGTACTCACCTCTCCACTGGCTTCTGGGTCTTCAGGGAGTTCCATCGGAGATCCGGTGACTTCACGGACATCGACGTCACCGGACTCCTCCCCCCTTCCCCAAGTGTCTCCGTCTGCTAACGAAGGGAAGGGGGAGGAGTCCGGTGACATCGAAGTTCTGATTGAACGTGTACGGGGGAGGAGCTATGCATGACGTCACCCGCTGCTGCCCTATGGAACTAACACGATTGTCGGCTGTACATGCTGTGTTTTTATCATCTTTATGTGAGTAGTTTGTGTTTGAACACAAAAATGTAATCTTATACTTAAGCGGTGAGCACTTAGATCTTTTCTTTTCTACCCATGACCTGGCGTCCTTGCTGAGATCTAAAGAGATGTGAGAAAAGTTTATGGTCCGTGTTAACCCTTTTGATACTCGCTTGCATGACCACCTGTTTGCACAGGGGTCCATGCCATAAGGTTAGAATGATTAGTTAGACCGGGGGTGGAGGGATTGTCACGCTACTGTGGAAAAAAAAATGCTACAGTTTGAATTTAAAACGTATTTGTGTGAACTGTGAAGTTAAGTCATGGATTGTGGAAACTAACTAGTGTCGGGTGATTGGATATAGTGTATACCACATTTACCACTGACTAATGCAGAGTTGCAATGTAAGGAGATCAGCTAAAAGTAGTTGGATCTGTATGTGCGTTATAATTAATCGAAATTAGTCGATTAATCGATTAAAAAACAAAACAAAAAAAAAGATTAATCAAACGCGAAATTTTTAATCAGTAACAGCCCTAATATAATTGTTATTCCTTTGGTGGTGTAGCTGTAGCATTCGGTGCTTCAAAGGAATGCAAGTGTGTGATATCTAGCCTCTGTTGAATGATTTATAATTAGCATAAAACACTAATCATCAAACAAACTTGAAAGCAAAACATAGATGGAGCATGCTTTCCATTCTCAAATAATGCCGCCCAAATAATTATTTTACTGTAAACAGTTCCAAACATATACAGCAGGACTTTGCTTTGTGTGCATGGTGTGTTCTGTGACTTCCTTTTCTCACTTATACCTGACCTTGTATGACCCAACCTGCCTCACCTAACTAAATAATTATGGTGTATTGCTGGAGTTTTGCAACTGCAAAGTTTGTTCTTTAATGAGAAAGTATCTTATTTCCGAGTACTTTGAAACGTATTAACAGAAAAAAACATTTTGGTAGATAAAGAATGCAGAATAACTCTTCTATAGCTATGAATATGAAGTGGATTTATTAAAAATTATGAATTGTGAATCCATATGTCATACCCTAGTATTACCAAAAAAGATTGCTTTTGTAAGTTAAAAGGATTTTCTCCATATATTAAAAGGCTTATTTTGTCAGAACCTAGACACTTGGCGCCCAGCCTGTGGCCTAAGGGTCAAACATGACCATTTGGTACTTAATGTGTGGTCCTTGGACCACAGTGGTCTGTGGTGGAGGTAGGAGCATTGCTTTGTAAAGAGGTAATAGTAGTGACCTTGTATTATGTTCCTGGCCCCTTTTTGTCTTCTGCAGCATGTCTCCAACCAAACCTGTAGTATTTCCTCTAGTATGTATTCAATCTGTAACAGTCCTCTCTAGCATTGCATAAACTGAACATTATGTGCAGTCCTTTGGTGATATCAGCTTTATCATTGCCTTGTAAGTGGACAACCACTAGGCTATAAGAAGATGACACTGTCTCTTGCTACCGGGATGCATTGCGATTATCTTACATCATTAAATAGAAATCCTCTCTATACACAATTCTATCCCCACAGATGATCCAGAGAAAGGTACCATTCAATACTATAGAAAGTCTTCCCGTTTTTAATCAGACAGCTCTTATCTGTGAGATAAGAGGATCATCAGGAATGCAATGACTATATATGGCTGGCCTATAATAACATTAACACACTTTGATATGATTCTTTAGATTTAGCTATCTGCTTTATGTGGTTATCTAAAAATGTATAGGCAGTTTTTAAACTCCAGTCTATGAAAGATGTCTTTGTCTATGAAAGTTACTTTGAGGACACAAGTAACCTGAAAGACCTACAGTTTAAGTGACATTTTTTTAGTTTAGGATAAAATAGGAAAGTGTAAGTGTTAAAGCTAAAGTTTAGTTATTTTTTGTGTGCTACAGCTGCATAACTTACCTGTAATGAAGTATGTCCCACATCCTGAAGGATGATGATTCGCAATTGATTCCTAAAGAAATATTCTATCTAGTGACTCTTCTTCTCAGTACTAAGCATCCAGGGCTGCAGGGGTTAATTGCTTTGGGCCTTATTAAGTACAGTGGAACCTCGGATTACGACCATAATCCGTTCCAGGAGTATGCTCGTAATCCAAAGTATGCGCATATCAAAGCAAGTTTTCCCATTAAAGTCAATGGAAATGAAAATAATTTGTTCCGCATTGACTTCAGTGGGATGCGGCCAGAGGCGCGAGGCGCCGGAGAGCCTCAGAAACGGCCAAAAAGGCCCGAGCACAATTCAGCTGACCTCGGCAAACCTCGGGAAGGCTCCTCCGGCCTTTCCGTGCATTTCCGAACGCCGACGATCGGCGCTGTTCGGCTCCGTCGCCCCCCACCTCAGGCCAAAAGCGGTACTGCACACCGATTTTGGCCTGAATCCTGCTTGTTTTGCAAGACAACACTCGCAAACTGAGTTAGGATTTTTAGAAAAACTTTGTTCCGCATTGACTTCAGTGGGGTTCTCTGAATGGGGGTTTTGTCAATGTAGAGAATTCTTGCAGGGCATGGGACATACTTCATTACAGGTAAATTTTGCGACTGCAGCTGTCATTAACTTCAGCTTTAAAACTATTGGCAGGTTTTTACTGCATGTGTCCCCATTGGGGAAGTTCAGTGGTCCTGGTGAAAGAAAGTGATGGAAAATTAAAAAAAAAACATAGCAAGTTCCTTTGAGTCTGAATTGAAATGACCTCTGTGACTTGTCACTTGTCACTTGTCTCCATCAGGCCACTGTTATTGTATGCCCCTTTATAACCACAAACTTGAAACACAAAGTTCTGTTCACGAGGCTTTCCGAGGTTTGCCAAGGTCAGCCGAACCCCTGTCCTCCTGGCCTTTCCGTGCATTTCCGAACGCCGACGATCAGGACCGGTGCAAGTGTCCATCAAAAAAAAAAACGATTTGAATCGTGAATCGAGTTATTTTTT
This sequence comes from Lithobates sylvaticus, assembly GCA_028564925.1. Taxonomy (NCBI): domain Eukaryota; kingdom Metazoa; phylum Chordata; class Amphibia; order Anura; family Ranidae; genus Lithobates; species Lithobates sylvaticus. Next base: position 462,466,323 of record CM053026.1, on the reverse strand, counting down.
TTTTAAATCGCAGATTTTTTGGGGGAGAAAATCGCCCAGCTCTATTCCCATCACATGAGAGCCCCCCTTACACATCAGAGTATCCACTTACATCAGGGTTCCCATCAGAGTCCCTCTTATATCAGAGTCCTACCCTACATCAGGGTCATCTTCAAAGTCCCCCCTTTCACATTAAGGTAAACCTTCACATCAGAATTACCTTTACAACAATGTCTCCTTAACGTTAGAGCCCCATTTCACATCAGAAAAGCCCCAACACATCAGAGCCCCCCTTCACTTTAGAGTGATTGGGGTTCCCATCAGAGTCCCTCTTACACCAGAGTCCTCCCCAGCACCAGGGCCCCCATCAGAGTCCCCCCTTACATTAGAGTTCCCCTTACCATTGTAATTAGGCTTGCAGCATGGCTGTAGCTGTGTAACAACATAGGGGGAGCCCAGAAGTGGAGCAGGTTTGGACAGAAGAAGTTCCAGTGTACACCAGGAAAAGTGGCAAGCACATCAATGGTTGCTGGCACGTCAGTGGCCCTAAAAACTATTGACACAGTGCAGGGGTGGAAAGACCTGCGCTGGAGACTGCAAGAGGGAGGGGTGGGGATTGAGTGGGAGACAGAAAGCAGCATATGCCACTTTTGGGCTAGATAAAATATTGTAGCAGGCCACATATGAATGGACTGAAAGATCTTTGCCATTCTGAAGCTTCCCTCCAACCACTTTGCATATTATTTTACATAAACTCTGATATGGAAAATAATACCCAACACCTTGTCTGTGGCAAGGCTTTAATTATCTGCAGACATAAGACTAGGCTTTTTACCAGGCAAGAAACAGGAAGTGGGCTGTATAAATTTACTGGCAGAAAAAAATGTTTTCCTATCCAAAGTTAAAACAACAACAGAAGATTTAATAGATGGAAAGATGAAAACTGAAGTCCTGCTTTAAGAATGTTTTACACACACACCTTATCAATATAAAATTTCACAATGCCAACACATTAAAACAACACATAAAAAAATGTAAAAGCTAATGCATTATTGTAATCAATGATTATAGTTTATTTGCTCTAGGGATACTGAAATATAACCTTCACCAACCAGATGGGCCCAATGTCTATAGCAGCCCTCAGCCTTTTCAATATGGCGGAACCCTTAAAAAAAATTTGTGAAAACATTTGTGGTCAGTGGGAACAATCAACCCTCTAAAACAGTGGTTCATAACCTCAGTCCTCATTACGATAAGGAAATTAGTATCCTAACAGTGTGGTACTGCAGATACTTGATAGGTAATCCAGTGCCACGTCCTAAACATTATAGTAGAAAGGAGGGGGGGGGGGACTTGGACTTTTTAGGCACCATACAAAAATATATTTAAAAAAAATAATAATCATACCGCCAGGGAGGTTAAAATGTATTTATGCAACCAGTTATGTTGAACAAATTTATACTATCCTATTGGCTATCTGTTCATCCAGCAATGCATTGGCATTTAGGACTCGGATCAAGGCTGGAACACCAGTACTATGAATATATATATATATATATATATATTCTTATATATATTAATATTTTTTTTTTTTAAGTAAAATTGAAACATTGAATATTTCAAAGCAAAAAATGTATCAGTCTTACAAAGTAAATAGTAATCTTGATTTGTTCAGATTTTAATCGCATATTTAACATACCAAAATTGAGCACTGGATATGATATTGAGAAATATCTGTAGTTAGAATGCTGTCCAGTATGTTGGGCCAGAAGTGACATCTTATTGTGGTAATCAAATACACACAGAAAAACATTTTTTGATTTTGTTACCATTATTAATTACATTAAATAGCAAACCAGATCTAATCCTACTAAAAAAAAAAAAAATATATTAGAGCAGTCTGTAGAATAAAGATACTCCAATGTGGTTTAATAGGAAATATATGAGTGAGCTCTAATGCCCCGTACACACGCCCCGTACACACGGTCGGAAAATCCGACCACAAAATCCATCAGATTTTTTCCGACGGATTTTGTTCGACACTGGTGTTGCATACACACGGTCGGACAAAGTTGTCAGAAAATCCAATCATTCTGAACGTGGTGACGTTTGTTGCCTACGACGGGACTACGTAGAGGCTAGTAGCCAATAGCTTTGGTCTTGTAATGTGATCTGAGCATGCGTGGCACTTTGTCCGTCGGAATTCGCTACACACGATCAGAAAAAGTCCGATAGGACTTTGTTGTCGGAAAATTTGAGAGCAGGAGATAAAACTTTGTTGTCGGAAAGTGTGTTGTGGAAGGAATGAGGGACACCACATTTCAGATAATAGCTGTGCCAAATTTTAAAAAAGAATGCATTGTGCTTTAAAGGCTGGTGGGAAGAGTAAGTAGGACTCCTTGAGGTGTACACAAGTGATGGAAAGCAGAAATCTTAGACATTTTGTCAAGATTAAGGAAGTATTTTCATCAGGTGACCTAAGAACATGCGTCAGAAGGAATACTTTGCTAAGCAAATGAAATATAGAATGGTTTGCATGTGTTTTAGATAAATTCACCAATTTAATGCCAAAACATTGTTCTGCATTTAGATGGGTAGATAACTGTGTTAACAAGACAAAAGTTATTGTCCACCACTCTTATGGAAGTTAACACATGTAAGAGCCTTAATTTATCTCAGTGTTGAAAGAAGCTGTCATATTCAAACAGTTCAGGTCAGTGCAGTGAAATAGATGGCCAAATTTTAATCATACTAAACGCGTCATTGCATATGTTATACTGCATTACTTGTTGAGTAGCACCTTAGGTCATCATAGATATAAAAGACTGAAACTATTTCCTTGTTTTATTATTATGGCTACTCTAAATCGGGGCTCCCAACGATCCCTCATTTTTGGAAGGTCTCTCCCTTTAGGAACCAGATCCATCTAACCTTCTTTCCACCTCAGTTGCCTTTTTTTTGTGTGTGATGTATGAACTTCTTTAAAAATTAAAAATTGTTTTGAAAATAAAAAAACACCATTGGAGTTGTAGTGTTTGGCATTGTTGTCCACGACATGTAAAAACACCCCTATTGCAGCTTAAAGTGGATGTAAACCCACTCTCATCCTTTCTATACTACTGCAATATTGGTTATCTAGAAGGATATACATGCCTCCTGCATGTATACTTATCTATCAAATGTCTCCCCTCTGTCTGCTATGAGACCTGAAAAACTGCAGATTTTGTGGGTGGGTCTGTTTTCCAGGGCTCAGTGGGTGGAGTCGTGATGTCAGTAGACTCCCCGCCCACCTCTACACTCCCCTTATCAACATGCATTTTCTCCTGTATTTCTTACACTGAACTTATGCTATGATCACTAACATCCAGTCAAAACCCAGAAAAGTCCCCACATGACTTCAGCATGCCAAATCATGCTGAGGTGTGGAACAGCCAATCCTTGCAGAGCTGCTGAAGAAAGGAGTGGGGGTGGGAATTAAAAAATAATGCACGCTAGTGCACGAGATATGTAAATCACCTGTCAATCACAGCAACGGGGAAGAACGGACAAAGTTTTCACAGTTTGTCCGTTTTATTTCACTGAAAAAAGATATGAGGATTGCTCAGAGCTGGATTAACTCTTTGTGGCAAGACTGGGCACAGCTGATCTGAAATCCCATACACTATATTGTGCCAGACAAAAAAAAAAAAAAAAAACATTTTGGGTTTACATCCACTTTAAAGTGTGGGCAGTTAGCAGGCAGCAAAAATGCAGCTTAACCAGCATTTATGCTTAACGTATAAGTTCACCTTTACAGAAAATCTGTAAGGTGACTAGGTACATGGCCGGGGTGTGTAAACTCGCTGTGCTTGACAGTATCCCTTTTTCTCAGTTAAAAATTTGGGAGGTATGAGAATGCTCACTTTTCTGGAGTTCTAAGCAAGACTCAAAAAAATAAATTAAAGTTATTTTCTAGAACATTATTTCAGCAGGGAGCTTGGCAATATTCAGGCATTGTTTTGTTAATTTATATCCCATTGAAAGCAAGTGCAATTTTCTGCCCCTTTCTTATAATGACAATGTGACCTGTCAAGGTTGTTCTACTTTCAAGGAGAAATATGTGTTTTGTGTGCTTATATTTGCCTTTGAATTTACATATAGGCTTGGATCGGTCTGTTCTGAGAAACTGTGTTTGTTGTTCTGCCAGACATCATGTAAATGGTATGCAATGGAAAAATCAAGAAACCATTGTGATCTGCAAAACAACATCAGTGAAAAAAAATTTCAGCATTGCATTTGTTGTTTTAGTCAAGGTTGTTGCTAAACAATAATATTACCAATAACTTTGCTCAGTTGATTAAAATTGCACACTGGGTTGATTTACTACAGTACAGAATATTAACTGAGCAAAAATTATTTTAAAGCGGAACTTCAGTCGTTTTTTCATCTTTCCATCTATTAAATCCTCTGCCCTTGTTGTTTTAACTTTGGATAGTAAAACATTTTTTTTCTGCCAGTAAATACAGCCCACTTCTTGTTTCTTGTCTGGTAAAAAGCCTAGGCTTTTGACATCATGCACAGCTCTCTTTCTCACTCTCATGAGAGTTTGCCAGGAAGGGGGGGGGGGGGTCATAAGAGGGCCAATGAGAACTGCAGAGCTGGATGTGTGCCTCTGTGTGTCTGTGTAAATCCAGGAAGTGAACAGGCAGCAGCTTCAGCTGCCCACAGTTAAAATGGATGCAGCCAGACTCAGTGGAGGGAGATTTCTGCAGCATATTTGGCAAGTACAGAATCACAGTACATATAAAATAATATGCAAAGTGGTTGGAGGGAAGCTTCAGAATGGCAAATGTGTTTTTATTACAAATGATGTGAGCAGACTGCAGTTCCTCTTTAACTTAGTTTAGTGAATAAATTGAAGATGTCGCCTTGAATACTGAATCATTTACAGGGGAATTATTTTAGCCATTCTAACTGAGCATTCTCCACTGCTTTAGTAAATCATCCCCATTATGTTGGACAGACTTTTATGTGATTATAAGGTGAAAAACTTTTTAGATCTTTTGCTGTGTATCATGCACCTTTGCTTGTTTATTTTAAAGGCCAATCTTCCTTGTGTTAACAAAAAAAAATAGTTTTTCTTTAAAATGTATTTATGCAACCAGTTGATTAGGGGGAATATTTATTCTCTGGGGGGCTTATGTGGGCTTTAAAGGCTTTAATGGGTAAAGAATGATACAAGAATTATCTCATTTTATGTTAAGCTGCAGAAAACGAAACTAGTCAAAGTACACCTCTGGGTATTAGGTATTAGTCTAGAGCAGTGATGGCGAACCTTGGCACCCCAGATGTTTTGAAACGACATTTTCCATGCATGCTCAACTACACTGCAGAGTGCCTAAGCATCATGGGAAATGTAGTTCCAAAACATCTGGGGTTCCAGGGTTCGTCATCACTGGTCTAGATGGACACTTCTTTTCTGAGCAGTGCTGCATAGGCTGTGCCTGTGACTACAGGGTGTGTTCGTATGGATATCGTTCCAGTAATGTACTGTCAATTGATAGTTGTACTGTGTAATAATTGACAGCTGTAATGAAACATGATTGTACATACCTGTAGCCAGAACTTAAAATTGTATTATATATAATAATATAATAATAATAATAATTAAAATAATTATAATAATAACAATAATAATAATATAATATTTTAAAACCTATCCCCATGTTTGTCTTCATTTTTTCCAATAAAGATTTTACAATATTATAAACCAGGGATATGCAATTAGCGGACCTCCAGCAGTTGCAGAACTACAAGTCCCATGAGGCATAGCAAGACTCTGCCTCTGGGTGTCATGCTTGTGGCTTTCAGAGGCATGACGGGATTTGTAGTTTTGCAACAGCTGGAAGTTATAAACTATACAAACTTTCTTGATTAGAATACCTAGCTGCTAAAAAAACCCTTGGGGGAATCCTTCCATTTTTTTCGGCTGTGACTACATTCCCCTTTCCCAGAAAAGTTTTTCCAAGGTATCTTCCAACAAAGGGGTTGATTTACTAAAGGATAAATAGGAAAGGTGAATTAGGTGAATCTCTACTGATTTCAATTATGCGTAAGCAAAAATAGTTTTTCATTTTTCATTGCACATGATTAGGTATTCTTTGCTAAATACATTTTCACCACTTTCCCCAAACTAAGGGGAAATTCCCTTGTAAAGTGAGAGTTCCCTTGCAAAGTCAGCAGCCCCGTATTCTTTAGTAAATCACCCTCAGGCCTCATCCACACTTGAGCTCAAAACCATGTGTTTTACAACCGTTTTGCTTTTTTTTTCTGATGCTAAATGCCCCTCTATGTTACCCCAAGGGGGTGATTTGCTAAAGACAAATACACTGCACACTTTGCAAAGTGCAGTTACACTCTGCAAGAGCAGTTGCTCCAGAGTTTAGTAATTTGAACAAAAACACTGCTGACATTCAATCATGTGCAAGAAAAAATGCAGTTTTCTTATGAGATTGCATGCCACACCACTCCCAAAAACGCTTCTTTCCCCAGATACAATATATAAAATAACGACTCAAGATACCAAATTTTTTGGCAAGCAAAATGGCTGTGGCATTTTATTGTTTTTTCACATAAAATATCCTTCAATACTCTTTTATTATCAACCAAATGACATCATGAATTCAAATAAACCTCAATTCTTGCTGCTCAGTTTTTGGAACTCGAGCAGCAGTACCACATATTTTTTTTAAATAGAAAATAAATAGTTCCCCCCCGGATGCCAGGGTGACCCAACCACATAAAGTGCTCGCGACTGGGGTGAGAGGGAACTGTCATCTTCCTATCTTGCCGCCGGGAAAGACAGAGAAATCTATCTCCCCAGCCCTTAAATAAACTCTCCCAAGTTTTCCAGAAGATTCCCTGGCTTCTCATTGGTCCGCTAACCTGGTCCTGAAAAAACCTTAAAGGGGACAGCACCCTAATCACCTGCTGGTCTGAATGCTGTAATCCCAAAATTAATTTAATGAAATAATGGGATGGGGTGGCCACAATCTCAAGCAATCTACTATGATAAGAGTCATGGTAAAACATTTGTAATGGATAGAAAGTATGCAGCATTGGATGTTTTAGTTCCCTTCTTTCCTTTCTTTCCCAAAATAAAGAATGAACAGCATCTCCCATTACTGATTCAATTAACTGCAGTACAATTTGGCTGCTGCCAGCTGTAGCATGTTCTTAAAAAGCTGTAAGAAAAGTCTACGCTTTTTGTTAACCTGTTTTGTACATGACCAGGCTTATTTATTAGAATGCACAGTGGTGATGTGCAAAGCAATGGAACCAGCAACAAACAATAGTTACATTTAAATGTACTATAGTCATAAGTGAAATATAATTTCTGCTTGGTTGTCCTACATCTCTTTGCACAATTAGTTTTGCCTTAAAATGTGCTGACCTTGACTTCACGCTGGAGCCACTGGTAATCTGTCAACCAAAATGTATACAAGATTTTAATCAACACTATCGAGCCTGTTAGAGAGATAACAAATCTAAAAGGTTTTCTTCCATTTCAGGCATAGTTTAGCATATTTAACCTCTTCGCAGATTTATTGAACATCTGTGCTGTTTATCACGTTGAGCCTTATGTGATCTTATCTGCAGCAGGCACATTTGAGCCATTGTTTGAGGCCTCTATGAAAAGGACAGTTATTATAGTTATGCTTGATTGGGAAGGAGGAATTTAACATGTACAGCAAAGCTGTTTATTATTAGCTACTGCCAAATCAGTGTGATAATTCTGCTTTGTTGATAACTTAAGGCTGATTTACACGTATGGGTATATGTTTTTGGAAGCTTTTCTGTTTTGGGGATTTGGAGAACAGAACATTTGTTAAGCTTTTATTGACAAGTATAACATTCAGGTAAATACTTAAACATGTGATGCAGTGTAAAAATAAAAAAAAAGGATATTGCAGACAGAAAACAGTTGGGTGCTTGCTTTGGTATTCTAGCCTGCTTTATAACACTGACAGACAAAATTAAATTGGTTGTCTGGGCAGCATTAAATAATAACTAAGCCATCCTATCCTTTACAGCCAAGGAAGCTGCCATCTTAGCCTCTGTTTGATCTGTAGTTGTCATGGTGATGTACATGTGATCAGTTATGACACCAGTCATTTGATGGTTTGACAGTGTGGATAAGAACACAAGCAACTGTGACAGTTATCATTCATGGCATGCCTTTATTGTAATGCCGTGTACACACAACCGGACTTTACATCGGAATTGAACTCTGACGGACTTCCTACAGAGTTCCGCTGAAACGGACTTGTCTACACATGATCACACCAAAGTCCGATCGTTTAACGTGATAATGTACGACGGGACTAGAAAAAGGAAGTTCAATAGCCAGTAGCCAATAGCTGCCCTTGCGTCGTTGTTGGTCCGTTGGACCTGCATACAGATGAGCGGTTTTCTTGATAGGAACTGGTTCGGGCTGAAAGATTTGAAACATGTTCTATTTCTAAAGTCCGTCATATTTTTAGACAGAAAAGGTCCGATGAAGCCCACACATGATCAAATTGGCTGTAGAAAAGTCCAGCCGTGTGTACACGGCATAACTGTTTCGGAAACCTATTATATGGATGGTGTACTTCTGCTTTCACATATCAATTCAATTATCATGTTCTGATTGTGGAGGTAGACATACAATCTGTTTAAGATTAGATTATAAAAAGAAAATGATGTTGACTATTTTACTAATGCTTGTTTCACATAATCTTTCTTGGCCCCCTGCTACAGATTAAAATGTGTTTTAATTATCTTCTTTTTTTTTTTTCAAAATAGATTTTTATTGTATTTTCAGAACATAGTAACAACATTGACATCTTAAACGAATAGATATCTCAACAGAAAAGAATAATGATGCCAAAGTAAGATGGCGTAACAGCGTTTAATTATCTTAACAAGAATGTAATCCTAAAATCTTTCAGTATGTTTGCCATCATTTCTCCAGTATACAGTTTTTTTAATTAAATATTTTTTTGTGAATCTATTGTAAAATTTCTTACCTGGAGATCCTGCCAATAAAAGCACTCCCTTTCACAATTGCAGCTAGCAGCAGTGTTTTCAGTTGCCTCACAAACTTCTTCATTTGGGCTTTGGGCTGCCTATCTGATACTGTATACTTGATAGGCAGCCTAACAGCCAATGAAGAAGCACACACAGCAGGCTTACAATTATGGTTCTAATTATGAGCTTAGCATTGCCAGCCTGCAAAATGAAGTGCTGTTACTGGGAGTACTTACATGTAAGTAACGGCAATAGATAAAAAATAAATAAAAACATATTTGTTAAAGAAAACAGTATACAGACATGGTGGCGAACATACTGAAAAATAGATTTAGGATATACAATGAATAGAATACATTTTTCACTTGTGCGGCAGGCTAACACTCATTGCCTTTAAAGTGAATAATTATAAAGTAGCATTTAAGTTGAAGTGACACTTTGTGGTGTCAACATGTACCTGTTTTAGGTTTCAAAAAGATTTCTGTGTTCCTGTGCATTGCCAGGGATTCAGAATTTATGCTGGCATTGAAGTCTGTCCAAGTTAAAGTGGTTGTAAACCCTTAAAATCCACTTTTTACTAAAGGTAAGCCTATAATAAGGCTTACCTGTAGCTACCCCGAATATCTCCTAAACCGTGTAGGTTTAGGAGATATACTCTGTATCAGCATGTGCCAACGTCATCGGCACATGCGCACTGAAGCAAAGGCTCGTCCGTGCCGTTGCTTCAGCTAGTGTGCCGTTACCGGCGATTCATGTGCCCATGCGTGGGAGTGACGTCATGGCGGCTCCGGCCAATCACAGTGCCAGAGCCCACGATACCCGGAAGTAATCCAGGAGCGATGTCACCGACTGGAGCAGTGTATGGGGACCACTGCGGGGGCTTCGATCTAGGGTGAGTATTTCATAATAAGCTAGTATGCTATGCATGCATGCCATGCTATGCATACTAGCTCATTATGCCTTTGTCTTGCAGGTTTGTTTGTTTTTTTGTTTTTTTTGTGGGTTTACAACCACTTTAGGGTTGAAATAGAATGGTGGCCAGGCTTTGGACAATCAACTATTTACATATTCTTAACTAGCAGTAACATTTTAAACAGGCCCTCAGTGACTTCTCTAGCTGCAGGCACTTTGAAATAATTCAACATAGAATTTCTGATAAACAATAATTTTCCTTTATTTTTCTATCACTATTTAATTTTGCTTTCCCTTGCCAGCAGTGAGTTAACCACCTGTCAGCCTTCTAACCTGTAATGCAAACCAAGGGCAAGTCCCATTTTGTACAATATCATTGGACCTCTATTGAACTTTGAGCATTAATTTCTCTACAGAGTCTACAGCTATTGAGATCAGAGAAGGCTAATAAGCCGTAAAGCTTCTTTACGTCTCATTAAAAAAGATATAAAATGTTACATGTCCATAGCCTGGTCACAGTTTTACTTTAAACCCCACCTCTCTTGATACAAAGCTTCAGTTCATTCAAAGGACAGTGGTGGGGAAGATACACCTTTTGTAGCTTATGAAGGAAATCATGTGCAGTACACTGCGACTTGTCAACTCAAAAAGATGACTAAAAAACCTTCAGAGCTGGCATAGGCCATGCTTGGTGAAGGAGGTGATTGCCTGATCTAAGATCTGTAGAAGGGTTACAGGAGTAATGAGAAACATTTTTAAAGTAAAGTTATCCTTTAACTATGGTTTTATTACACTGATGATACAACCCATTTGTTTTAACAATTCCAAATAAACTATGCAATTCAGAGATTGCAGAAAAGTTGCTTAAGAGGGATGAACGCTAGTGATGAATGTTTAGTCTTTTTTATGTGGCTTCTAAAGTGAATAAACAGATTTCAGGAAAGAACTGGCATCTTTACAAACATATGTCTCTCTCAGCTCTCTTGCTTAGTTTACACACACTATTTCCATGAGTAGTCACATCTCTGAAGCATCTTTACTGACGCAACTACAGAGGAATTAAAAATGTATGGTCTGGATGAGCTGGCCACACAGGCTAAAATCTGTTTGGGATATTATTTGTGTTGACAAACTAGATTCACAAAGGCTACAGGTAAAGGTCCATGCCCATTGCTTTGAAAGGTAGGAGGTGGATGCTCAATGGCACAACATACTGTAGGTGCCCTTGTGATTCTTGCTGGAGACCTTGTGGCTCAAGACCAGTTGCTCATGAAGGTATGCCATGCATAGAACAATAATGATACATTAAACGTGGCATAAGGGACCTCTACAAGCTATCTTTCCATCCTGCTTTCCCACCTTGTGTAGAAGTTAAAGTGGAGGTTCACACAAAAATTGAACCTCCGCTTTTCGAACCCCCCCCCCCCTGGTGTCACATTTGGCACCTTTCAGGGGGGAGGGGGGTGCAGATACCTGTCTAAGACAGGTATTTGCACCCACTTCTGGGCATAGACGAGAGTCTATGCCTCTTCCTGTCCTGGCGCGCTGTCTGCTGGGACACACACGGGTCCCAGAGACAGCTCGGACCATTCTCATTGCTCTGCGCGACTCACGCATGCACAGCAGGGAACCGGGAAGTGAAGCCGCAATGCTTCACTTCCTTATTCCCTCACTGAGAATGGCACCGGCAGCAGCCGAGAGCCGAGCGATTGCTCGGCCTCGGCTGCCGACATCGCTGGACTCCAGGAAAGGTAAGTGTCCTTTTATTAAAAGTCAGCAGCTGCAGTATTTTTAGCTGCTGGCTTTTAATAATTTTTTTCAGGTGGACTCCCTCTTTAAGCCAGGGCTCGACAAATCCCAGGCACCAGGTCACAATTGCAACTAAAAATTGCATCCTAGCGTCTGGGCTTTTGTCAGCCTATTCACTGTTGGCACCAGGTGTGAGCATAGATTGCCAGAGCACAGGAGTCACCAAACAATTGGCCGCAGTGCACACCAATTGCCGGAAATCTCCCGTCAAGTCCCTCCTCCTTCAACCCTATTGGCCATCTGCCTGCCTGTGTATTCCGGGTGCTGGTTGGATGGGCTGCAGGATTCTTGCCTGGGATTGGGCCTCAGCGGCTGTCAATCAGGCAAGGCATCATGTTGCTGGGCTACCTGCATTTCTCGCTGCCCCCGCTTTTGGTTTGTCAGGCTGTGGTTGGTCCAGACACCAGCTTCAGCATCTCAGAGCTATGTCTGTGGCTGACCTCAATCATCATCTCCGGTGGTGGGGGGGTTGTGTCTTGCCTGGGATGTGGAGCTGTGTGAAAGGTGCCATACCAGGGAGAGGTGCGCCCGGTGTAGCTTGTGTAGGCTCCATTCAGTGCTTCCCATATCTCCGTTCACTTAACCCATCCTCCTCCCCCAGGCTCCTCATTGTTGTCAGGGTGAGGAGAGGCACCTGGCCTGGGCAGCTGTTAGAGCTCCTCTCCATTCTCCCCCATGCTACTGTAGTTGCTTCTGGCTCCCCTGTGTATATATGTCATTCCTGGGAGCCTGGCCTATAGCTGGTCTCTTCAAGGCTAGAAGAGGAGGAAGAGGTTGTGGGATGAAAGGGCCAGGCTGTAGTTACTTGCTGAATCATGGGTCAGGGCAGGCTGGCGGGGGAGGGGGGCTGGTCAGAGCAGGCAGCAGCAGTGTGTCCCTGGAAGCAGCCCATGTCCCTGGGGTCTTTACAAACACACAGGGTGCTGTACACATGTCAGCGATCTTTAAAGGAGAAGTGTGGGTTTGGGTTTTTTTCCTACATCATACTTACCTAGATGGATGCTGCATTGGACCGATGCTGCATCTGTCCCCCGGCGTCTCTGCACTGTGAACCGAGCCATCGAACATCGCTGATGGCTCGTTTCTCATAGCTGCCCGAGCAGAGAGCTGCTGACGATCAGTCAGCAGCTGTCCTGCTCTGCTCCTCCATGCTCACTGGAGCGCTCAGCTGTGGAGGGGCGGGGAGCAGCTCGCTGAGAGGCTGAGACGGCCATCAGTCCAGGCACCTGGCGGATCCAGACTCCTAGAGTCAGGATGACGCAGTGCCTGGACTGATCTGTGTGACGTCAGCAGAGAGCGGACTTTAGACCGCTCTCTACTGAAAATGGGTCACAGAAGTGCAAAACGAAACCAAACAAGCTCAGGCTGGACTTCTCCTTTAAAGTTAAGGAAAACTGGCTCCTTACTTTTTTAGCTGGCTCCTAGATTAAAATCAAATTTGTCAAGCCCTGAGTTAAGCCATGTTGACCCACAATATAATAAGCTCCATTCTGTACTGCACTTAGTTACATTGAGTGATGACAGCAGCCTATTTTGTTTCCCAATACACAGCTGCTTGGCCATGTCTATGGAGGTACTGCACTGTATATATTTGGTTCCTGTCTCAGGCCAGATATGGACGCTAGGGCTGCTCTCTAATTAGAATAAGACTCACACAAATTATTAATTTGCAGTTGATTTAGACATCTTAAGGTAAAGCATGTTTTAAAAAAAATGTATGTGAAATCATAGCAAACCATTTAATTTATTCTACAGTTATTCAAGTGGTTTCTAAGGTGCCAAATGCATAAATGTTTTGTCTGGCAATCCACAGCCGTTCATAATTCATGTATATCTCATGAGCACTTGAGATTTAAAATTGGAATATCCCCCCAGTTCAAGGGGTTTACCAACTTATTACTTTTTGGAAACTTCCGTTTAACCACTTAAGCCCCGGAACATTTTGCTGGCCAAAGACTAGAGCACTTTTTGCGATTCGGCACTGCAGCCCTTTAACTGACAATTGCGTGGTCGTGCGACGTGGCTCCCAAACAAAATTGACGTCCTTTTTCCCCCACAAATAGAGCTTTCTTTTGGTGGTATTTGATCACCTCTGTGGTTTTTATTTTTTGCGCTATAAACAACAAAAGAGCGACAATTTTGAACAAAAAAGCATTATTTTTTACATTTTGCTATAATAAATATCCCTCAAAAATATATAAAAAAACAATTTTTTTTCCTCAGTTTAGGCCGATACGTATTCTTCTACATATTTTTGGTAAAAAAATCGCAATAAGCGATTATTGATTAGTTTGCGCAAAAGTTATAGCGTTTACAAAATAGGGGATAGTTTTATGGCATTTTTATTAATATTTTTTTTTTTTTACTAGTAATGGCGGCGATCAGTGATTTTTATCATGACTGCGACATGGTGGACACATCAGACATTTTTGACACATTTTTGGGACCATTGTCATTTATACAGCAATCAGTGCTATACAAATGCACTGATTCCTGTGTAAATGACACTGGCAGTAAAGCGGTTAACCGCTAGGTGGCAGTGTAGAGGTTAAGTGTGTCCTAGGGGCGTGTTTCTAACTGTGGGGGGCGTGGCTGTGTGTGACACATCACTGATCTCTGCTCCGATCACAGGGAGCAGAGATCAGTGACACTGTCACTAGGCAGAACAGGGAGATGCTTGTTTACATTAGCATCTCCCCATTCCTCCTTCCCGTGAGACGATCGCGGGTATAAATTTAAAGGGACCTACCTGTACGCCCATTTGCCTGTCCGTGACATTCTGCCGACGTACATCTGTCAGGAAGTGGTTAATGTTGTATCAAATATATATTTAGCGCAGGCATTTTATTTGTGATTACCGTATATACTCGAGTATAGGCCGACCCGAATATAAGCCGAGGCACCTAATTTTACCACAAAAAAATGGGAAAACGTATTGACTCGTGTATAAGCCTAGGGTGGGAAATGCAGCCTGCCAGTGCCCATCGTGTACAGCTTATCAGTGCCCATTAAAAAGCAGCCTGCCAGTGCCCATCATGTACAGCCTATCAGTGCCCATGACATGCAGTCTGCCAGTGCCCATGACATGCAGCCTGCCAGTGCCCATCATGTACAGCCTATCAGTGCCCATGAAATGCAGCCTGCCAGTGCCAATCAGGTACAGCCTACCAGTGCCTGGTAATGAGATGTCACGCTGTGTGTCAGAGCTGGATCTGAATCGCCATGCAGCCGCGGTAACGATGTACCTAGCATTGGATCAGTGTGCCATCCAGTGATGTAAGTAACTGAGTTAAAATAAACAGAGTTGCGTAACTCAGTTACTTTAGAGGGTAACTAGTAATCTAACTAATTACTTTTCCCCTCATGGTAACTCAGTTACCATTACTTTGGCTTAGTTACCCCAATTACATCTACTGCCACTAGATGGCAGTAGTGTAATTCCGGTGTCCTGCCGAAAAAGTTCCCCCGCCTGATAAGGACCCCCCTGTACTGCGCAGGCGAAGGACTACGGAGCTTCCGAAAATTGCCGAACCTAAACAGCTCTGAGTGAACTCTACACCGCTCAGGCGCAGTTAACATGTAATTGTACGAGGCGATGCCGCACGCTCCTGATGCTCGTGCTACTCTGCAGGGGGGGTCTATCGTGTAAGTAAGGGGCGGGTCTAGTATTACTGTAACCAAGGGGCGCATTTATTATTATTGTTATATATCGAGCTCTGCCCATTAATTTAACATTCGCCCTCTTCTGTAGCCATCCGCCCCTTACACGATATAATAATAATAGACCCGCCCCTTGCTTACACGCTATAACAGATCTGCCCCTTGGTTAGAGTAATAATAGAGCAGCCCCTTGGTTACACGATATATAACAATAATAATAAATGCTCCCCTTGCTTACAGTAATACTAGACCCACCCCTTACTTACACGTATAGAATATTTAAAAAAAAAAAAGTCAGTTACTTTGCTGTGTAACTAATTACTTTTCCAATGTAGTAACTAAGTTACTAACACAATTACTTTTTGGGAGAAGTAATTTGTAACTTAACTAATTACTTTTTTAAAGTAGGATGACCAACACTGGTGCCATCTATCACAAGAGGCGGTCTAGGAGCGGGACAAAGATCTCTGACACTCAGCATGGAAGGGAGGGGAAACTGACAGGGGCGTAGGCTGGATACATGTGCGGCACCCAGCGGGACAGCCCTGCCCCTTTTTTCTTTTTTCTGCACCATTTTTGGGACATTTTTTTCTTAAGTGGGACATTCACTCCAGTATAAGCCTGGGGGGGGGGGGGGTGGGACTAGGGTATCAGCCTAAAAAATGTGCTGAAAAACTCGGCTTATACTTGAGTATATACAGTACTTTTTTTTTTAAATATTTGGAGATAGGAAGATGGTCCTCTGAGGAAATTATATTTACACATGGTAAAGTGGAGTTCATTCAGCCATCAGATTGAAGCCCTGTGTAAGCTCTAAGTTGCTGAGCACATTTTCTCCACCCCAATGTGACGGCAGCCAATCACCAAGCACCAGCATTGTCATGTGGTAAGAAGAGGTGTCGCACGCTTCCAATACCTATGTACCAGGTGTTTTTTTTGGCAGGGGAGTGAAGGTATTTAATTATATATGGTGCTGATGGCTGCCACCATATAATTGAACCATTTGTCTTCCCCGGCATGGGCAAAACATGAGTCCGTTTTAAAGCAATATCCTGCAATGTCCTTTTTTTTTTATTTGACTTGAGCTCTTTACATTTTGATCAATTTCCTTATTCCAAGTAATTTGTTTTAAAGCAGAAAGTTTTAGGTAATGAGTATTCAGCCATCTGTGTTATTAGCTCAGGTCTGTATGGTCAGTGCTTGATGAACTGTGTTCTCTGCTAAGACGATAAGAAATCTTTCAAGTCCCACTCCCACCATGCAGCTCCAGCCTTGCCTGCCCTGTGTGTTCCTTCCGCATCACTCCCTACACTTGCTGAACAATGCAACCTTATTTCAGTTAAAAAGCTGGCTGACCTGCACTTCAACTTTGGAAAAGTAAACAAGAGTCATTATTAAGTGCACGCCTTCATCTTAGTTGCTTCTTGGAGGCCTAATTAGGAACTACGTGAAAACGTTCATAAAATAAATGTATTGATTTCCTTACCAAGTAATATAATAGTCTACGTGTGAATGTACTGCACTTATATCAGGTAAGGTTTACAGGAAAAAATATAGATTAGGTTTATAAGGTAGAGAAATAAAAATATTACATTGGTAGAAGGGAACAAATGTGAAGACAAAAATTATGTGGGCTTTTAAAGTGCATTTGACCTACAGTATGTATACGGTGCTCTTACCATGCATTCACTTTGACAGTGCAAGAGAAAATCAAAGTACACACTCATCTCAAATTGACCTCAGCAGATTCAATAAGCCCAATGTAAACCATACCTTTCCACTTTGTGTTATACCAAGTCACAGGGGTTGATTTACTAAAACTGGAGAGTGAACAATCAGGTGCAGCTCTACACAGAATCCAATCAGCTTCCAGGCCTTGTCAAAGCTTAATTGAACAAGCTGAAGTTAGAAGCTGATTGGCTACCATGCACAGCTGCGGCAGATTTTGCACTTTCCAGTTTTAGTAAATCAACCCCACGGTGCTGCCAAGGGACATGCCCCCAGTTACAATCAAGCCCTTCTTCCTGATGAACAGGCTGATAGAAGGAAGAAACAGAGTGATTACTCATCACTGTGCTGGTGCTGCTGTTTCTGCATTCACCAGTGTTTCGTGTTGTTGGTCCAGGACTTTGCTGAGTGCTGTCGAACGTGTTTATGCCGCTGTGTTATTGACCATCGGAATTTGGTGTGATCGTGTGTAGTCACAAAAAAAGAAAAAAGAATTACACATAGGGGTTTATTTACTAAAGGCAAATCCACTTTGCACTGCAAGTGCACTTAGAAGTGCAGTCGCTGTAGATCTGAGGGGAGTATGTAAGAAAAATAAAAAACAGCATTTTTGCTTGTACATGATTGGATAATAAAATCAGCAGTGCTTCCCCTCATTTCAGATCTTCCCCTCAGCTCTACAGCGACTGCACTTCGAGTGCACTTTTAGTGCCGAGTGGATTTGCCTTTAGTAAATCAGCCCCATAGTATGACTTTGACACATATTTTCTTTATTTATTAGGGCCATGATCAAGACAATTTCTATGGGGGTTATTTACGAAAGGCAAATCTACTTTGCACTACAAGTGCACTTGGAAGTGCAGTCGCTGTAAATCTGAGGGGAAGATCTGAAATGACTGGATGATTTTATCATCCAATCATGTACAAGCTAAAATGCTGTTTTTTATTTTCCTTGCATGTCCCCCCTCAGATCTACAGCGACTTTACTTCCAAGTGCACTAGCAGTGCAAAGTGGATTTGCCTTTAGTAAATAACCCCCCATGTCTCCTCTTTATTTTTCAAATGTATCTGTGCCATATTAATGTTTTACCTTTATGGGAATGTAGCAAGAGCCCCCAAAGATAGCTTCTTCTTAAAGCAATAAACAGTTTTTGTATCACAGCTGGGTACCGCCAACTTCCGATGGCAACGGCACCCTTCCCTTTTGTGGTATGTAAAATTATATATCTACACAAACTTGGATATTTTGGAAAACTAAGCAGGGTGGTTGTAAATGTGTAAATTACTGAACCGAGTATACAATGAGGGATAAAGTGGCACACTTGCCTTCAGCCTGGGTAGGAAAGTCAAGATTGACTTTAGCTAGTCTGCTCCCATGCCATGCTCACCAATGCGTCTCACCCTCCCACAGGTTTAATCTACAAATATTTTAATTTCCTTCATTGTATCCTCATCGGTATTTAGCCACATGGGCCCCTTGGATTCCTTTATAGTGGAAGAGGTTACCAGGAGCAGAACCATGTTTGCTTGGAGTAGTGCAGTTCTTTATGGAATTATTTAATTGAGTATTACATATAGCCATTACATGTCAATGTGTTGACCGTATTTCTTTAAAGCAGACCTTTCCACCCAAACCTAAAAAAAAAATAAAAGTGAATGCTAAACTGAAAATATATTGCATTCTTATTTAAAAATGACCATCCCAATTATTTTTGTGTGCTTACAATGAAATTATACCACTTTCTGTGTTTCTGGAGACACTGGTGCCCTTGTCTGGCAGCTGCACCCACCTCACATGATATTAGGAAAAATACCTTCTTTTTCTTCCTCTGCATTGATAACATGTAATTTTGTGTGTGCATGGAGGCAGATAGAGAGCTATAAATGAATTACTAAAATCCTGCAAGATTTAATTAATTAATTAATTAATTTACTTATGCCTCCTACTCACATAACAGACCAACTATGGGCCAGGCCACAAAACAAGGAAGAAGTTGTTGGCTGCCAATAATGTCTGTTTTAAAAATGGATGTTTGGGATGTGCTGAAATGTAAAGAAAATAAGTAATTATAAATCTATCTATGTAATTTACTGTATGTATTGAATTGATGATGACAGTTTAATACAAGTGGGGGGTCCATCGTAAGATATATATTAGTTGACAGGCTTATATTTTGTACACAATGTAACCATAGGCTCCTTTTCATGTTTTCTGTATTTCCTTTATTGCAAAAAAACTCGTTTACAGAGCTCAGCTGCTAAAAGTTAAAATATTACTAAACCCAGGACCCTGCATTCACTATATCTGGTCTCCCACAGTACACTGAACATGGAAATGCAATTATTTTAGTAAATATAAACTGCTAAATACCTTTTTTCATCAGCAGTATATAGCAGTCTTGTGACTTCTATCAGTGTCCAGCCAAGCACAGGTTAAAGTTTGTAGGAGGAGTTTTATGACTAACCTAGGAGACTGCAAGACCCCTGACCCTCTGTCTGGACAGTGCTGATCGGCCCTGTGCTGATCACATGCATCCTCACAAGAAAAGAAAAAAAAAAAACCTCTCTAGCAATACACACTAAACTGAGCATGTGCAGCCTGACTCCATAGACTCTGTGTTATCAGGAAATTATTAGGAGTCAGAGAAGACAGGTTTAAACAGCCCTTTTACACAATGCGGAGGATTACCTCTCAGGTTCCACAGTGAGTATAACAAGTATTTTTTTTTACCATATATTCATATTGATTTTACTTTTGTAGGTTTAGTAACACTTTAACTTCACTTACATATGGAAGTGTAACCGGCATGGTCAAAGCCGCGCTTGGAGATCTGCATGTACCATTATTTAACATGAGTGTATTGTTATTTTGCTTTTATCCAACGTTTTTACTGTTATGTGAGTTGCGGTATGGTTTTGACCTCCTGGAGTCTGACTTGATCCTAAAGTAACTGCAGTGGGTTTTGTGAGAGCTAATAAAAGCACTGTCTCGTTTCTGTAGTCGAGGATTGCCTCTAGGTGAGTGCCTCTCCAATTTTAACTTCACAAGGACACTTGAAGAGTTGAGAAGCACTTCACACTTGTGATTAAAGATCCACTAAGAGATTTTTTATGGACCAGTTATGGAGAATTGTGGTACTTAGAAACAATTGATATTGTGTTAATGTTAATGCTTAAGCACTCTGTCGATATTAGGCCTAATGCACACGGTCAGTTTGTAAATAGCAGGAATTTTTTGATGTCCAAGAGACACAGCTGCAGCATACAGCCACCTGTAGTAATGCTACGATACTGGCTGTACACAGATATGTGTCATAGTAGTAAAGTGTCCAAAAAAAAAAAAATCCCCTGCCTGTTAATGTCATAATGTGCTAGGATGCATGGCATACTAGCACATTATGAAAGACTTATCTTAAAACTAAGCCCTCCAGCGGTGCACTGTCAGCGCTGACAGTGCTTCCATCTTCACCCGGTATTCATTCTGGGTTCAAAGGCTTCAGCCGTTTGAGTGGTCAAGCTTTGATAACATCACACTTGCGCATGGGAGTCTCTGCATAGCCTTCTAAAGGGATAGCATACTTCGGCTCAGAGTGCAGTGCGCATGCGCAGGTGACATCACTGGCTGCAGAATTAGTGAATATTCCCTAAATGGTGCAAGTTTAGGAGATATACCTTGTACATACAGGTAAGCTTTATTACAAGTTTACCTGTAGATAAAAGTGAGGGAGCGGTTGTGTATGAGGAAGTGTTTTTTTTAGTCTTGGATAGAGTGGAGAGGTATAAGAACACCTGTTTTTATTGCTGTCTGTGCCCCCTTTGAGGGAGATCCACCCTATCTATTTGTCTGGTTTACCGTCATCACCAAGCGTAAAAGCAAACGTAAAGCCCACATTTTGGAGTGTCACTAGAACAGGAATAGATTGGAAATCTTTCAATGGGTACCCTAGTTCTGGTGACCCTGATGATAACCAGGGATTCTCTCACATTGGAGGGATTTTCACTCCTGTTTTGGCCATTGGACAGGACGTGAAGGGAAGTCTCCCCAATAGGACACAGATGGCAAAAGAAACGAACTCTCTTACTCTAACTCCCTTACTCTATCCAAAATGTAGAAAACATTTGCATTTTGCTCTACTTTAACCCCCCTGGCGGTATTCCCAAGTGTGGCTTGGGGTGGATTTTTAGTACCAAAAGTGGTAACCCCAAGCCACACTCGGGATTGCATGGCAGGATCCAGGAAGATGTTACTTACCTTGTCCCCAGGATCCTGAGATGTCTCCCCGCAATGTGTGCGAGCCGTCCTCTGCTTGATCTATCACGGAGCCGAGCTCTGCTCCCTGCGAGCGTTGCTACACACGGGGACGGAGAACGGTGCCAAATTCAAAAAGTAAAACACACAATACATATACAGTACACAGTAATCTTACAGATTACATTACTGTATCAATTTATTTCACATGCCTTTTGTCCCTAGTGGTCTTTCCAGTGCCCTGCATGTAGTTTTATATTATAAATACTGTTCTTTCTGCCTGGAAACTGGAGATTGTCCATAGCAACCAAAACTGTCCCTTTACATCAAAAGTGGTTTTTGACCAGCTAGAAAACAGCGATAATAAATTAGAATCACTTGCAGAATTGAGCGATATCGATTTGTGGGGAAATCCGTCATCAAACACTGAAAAATAATGACAGCAACAATTCTGCAACTGAGCAAATTTCAGTGTTTTTGATTTGATTACATTATTGAATAATTTTTATTATTATTATATTATTATTTGTTATAATTATTTATACAGTAGTTATTTATTATATTATAATTTATGATTTTGTTTTTTCAAACTTTATCATATCCGGGATGTCTACTAGACTCTTGTTTGGACAGATTTAAGTGAGTTATTCCTAAAGCCCCATACACACGGTCGGACCGTGGACCAACTTTCCCTTGGACTTTTGTCCAAAGGGCGTTGGCCCTCAAGTTGGTACTGCATACACACGGTCGGACTTTTGAGACAACCAACACGAACGTAATGACGTTTCAACGTACTGACGACGCTTCAAAAGAGGACGTTCAATTCTCTCGCGTCACCCTTCGGGCTCCGTCTGCTAACTTCGAGCTAGCAGACGTTTGGTCAGTGGTGATTCGCGATTTTCGGTCCGTGTTACTTTCCGACCGTTTTGGCCAGCCATGTTGCGCGATCCTAGGAGAGAGCGTGCTGTTTATGGGCTTGGAGTCATTGCTGTGACTCGAGCCCAGTCGAGAAATAGGCGCAATACTGGGTTAAGGAGTGTTTGGACCAAAACTTGGCTACTTAATCGTGACCAATTCAGCCATATGCCATTACTGCGTGAGCTACAGGAGAACAATCCGGATGATTTCCGGAATTATCTGAGAATGACGGACTCCTGCTTTCAGCAGTTATTGTCCTTGCTGTCCCCCTATATTTCCAAGCAGGACACATGCATGCGGGCTGCAATACCAGCAGAGCAAAGGCTCATAGCCACTTTGCGGTATTTGGCAACAGGGAGGAGTCTCCAGGATATAAAATTCACAACAGGTATCTCTCCCCAGGCTCTGGGAGTCATTATCCCTGACACATGTTGTGCTATCATTCAAGTATTGCAGAAGGACTATATTCGTGTAAGTATTTTTGATTTAATATCACTGTCATGTTTAGTAATGCATTTTATAGTTTTTGGCCATTCCATCCTCCACATTTTAGGAATATGGTGTGATTGAATGTCCTCTTTGTCCTCATGCATGCCTTAACCGTTTTCGTGGCCTACATGCATATTTTCCTCCCCTAACCTCCACAGCATGCTACACTGGGCCCATCCACACGTAGTCTAGTACTTAACACTGTATTTATTATGCTTCCTTCGTTACCCTAAACACCGCCTAAAATGTGTCCCAATATTCTTCCTGCCCTTAAAAAGAGTCTCTTATTTAGTTTGAAACACTCCCCCCCCTCCCCCCACACCCCCCCAACCTGCCAAAAAATTGAAAGAAAATGTAATAAAATATTAGAAAATGCAGAGTCAACCAACACAACTCCTCCATCTGCAGATTTGGCAAAACACATATACTGTGTACCTTATTTTTTGACTTAAGATTGTGGCCTAAATGTAGTGTAATGGCCTGCCTGATTAGCTTTAAAATCGACAAATTAGACTTTCATCATGTTTTTTTTCTCATTCTGAATAGCTCCCAACATCCCTGTGCTGTGCCAACTTCCTTGCTTTTTAAGTTCATCTTAACAAATACTCATAATTAATTATCCTTTTTATTATTTAGTACGATGTATGTCAAAATGTGTATAGATTTTGTCAATGTGCATTCATATTTTTGTTTTATTCCACTTCTTACCTGTCCACCAGTGGCAGCTGGTGCTCCAATTTTTTGGGGGGGCGCAAAACAAACAGCCTCACTGTGCCATCAAACGCTGCCACTGTGCCCATCTAACACTGCCACTATGCCCATCTAACGCTGTCACTGTGCCCATTAAATGCTGCCAATGGCACTTACCTTGTCAGGTGGCGAGCGGTGTCTCCTCATCTTCTCCCGTGCTCCTGTCTTCACAGTGCTTGTGACTTCAGCCAATCAGGGGACCGGTAACACAGACCGGCAACCTGATTGGCTGAGAGGCGGGTCTGTGTTAGGGAAGCGATGTATTCGCTTCGCTAACACAATACTGTGTAAGCAGCGAACGCCAAGCATTGCGCCCGCTGTTTACACTTCTGGAAGCCTATTAGAGCACACCGCTCTAATAAGGTCCCCTATTTGAGCTTTACAGCTCTAAAAGGGCGCTTCCAGAAACACACCCCCCCCCGCTGTAATTCACATGCCCGGCGCCCGACAAGGGGCCGGACACCTGAATAGGGGGGCGGCAGCGGTGACAATAGCTAGATTCATGCAATGCATTAATCTATCTATTGGTGATAGAGCGGTGCAGGAGAGGGGGGGCGGCGCTCCTGCGCCCTCTATGCACGCACCGCCACTGCTGTCCACTGGCCTGATAATCTTGTCAAGATGGATGGCTTACCCAAATTAAACTTAAATTTTAATGCCTTTAGTTCTCCTGGAAGTGTTGAGGTTTACTTGTCCAAAACAGATACTCATTCAACTCCCCCTTCATAAGCTTTTTTTAATGTGCCACCAGAGGGGGTGAGGGACCATATAATTGTACCTTTTTATTTTGTTCTTGAAATGCACTTTTACATGTTAGAATATTATTTTGGCCCACAATGTTTGTGTCAAATATGTTTGCAATTTAATGTACTCCGGTATTAATTTTTGCTTTATTTGTTTGACTCCACAGTTTCCGAAAAACAGCCAGGAATGGCAGGATGTTGCTGCGCAGTTTGCCCATTTATGGGATTTCCCCAACTGTGGAGGTGCCATAGATGGCAAACATGTGAGGATAGTGCCACCACCAAATTCTGGATCCTATTTTTTTAATTATAAAGGTTTTTCGAGCATTGTCCTCCTTGCTGTGGTGTCAGCCAAATATGAGTTTTTATATGTCGACGTTGGCATTAATGGTCGTCACTCAGATGGAGGAGTTATGATGAACACTGAATTTTATGACCGGCTGCAGAGAGGAACTTTAAATTTGCCACGTGCTGAGGACAATGTGGAGGGCCTCAATTTTGTTTTTGTCGCAGATGATGCTTTTTCTTTGGGGCCACATATTTTAAAGCCCTTCCCAATGCGGAATCTGACCCCAGAGCAACGGATTTTTAATTACAGGCTCTCTCGTGCCCGAAGGGTAGTCGAAAATGCCTTTGGCATCATGTCCAGCCGATTCCGGATCTTTTTAACAGCCATAAATTTGGCTGAATATAAACTAAATCATGTGGTATTATGCTGCTGCATCCTGCACAACTTTCTACGGCGGAATGCTTCCACCTACATTGGCTTAGGGGCAACGGGTGAACCAGTTGAAGAGTCCTTGATGCCAGCACTTGAAAGTGCACATGCTGGTTTTGGCGTACAGAATGGGCGTGTTGTCCGCCAACAATACGCCGACTATTTTATTGGTCGAGGGGCAGTGCCTTGGCAGCAAAATGTTTTGGAGAATTAGTTCCAATTGTAAGAAAAAAAAAAAATATTCTTTAATTTGAATGACTGTTGTCTGTTTCTTATATGTTTGCAACTAGCCATGATCTTTGTCCTTTTTGCCACTAGTTTGAACCAACCTGATGTGCAACATGAGGTATCCATCTCAATTCCAGCTAACTTGTAGATTGTGCTGTATTTCACCTACACACATTTTTGAGTACATGGTCAATGCAACTACAACCACGTAACAAATATACTGATATTGAGCATTGAAATAAGAAGGCACACATTGGTTTTGTTTCAACTTTTTTTATTCTGTGCACATTCACATGTGCCTTTTTTTTTTTTTTTTTTTTTTTTGGATTATTTTTTGATTATTTTTTTTCAAAATTAAAAATATTTTGTTTTTTTTTTTTTTTTATTTTTTTTTAAAATTAAAAATATTTTTTTTTTTTTTTTTTTTTGATTATTTTTTTTTAAAATTAAAAATATCTTTTTTTTTTTTTTTTTTGATTATTTTTTTTTAACATGAAAAATATATTTTTTTTTTTTTTTTTTTTTTTTTAACATGATTATTTTTTTTTTTTTTTTAACATGAAAAATATATTTTTTTGTTATTTTTTGATTATTTTTTTTTAACATGAAAAATATATTTTTTTGTTATTTTTTGATTATTTTTTTTTAACATGAAAAATATATTTTTTTGTTATTTTTTGATTATTTTTTTTTAACATGAAAAATATATTTTTTTGTTATTTTTTGATTATTTTTTTTTAACATGAAAAATATATTTTTTTGTTATTTTTTGATTATTTTTTTGGGAACATCAAAAATATTTTTTTTTTTTTTTATAATCAATTTTTTTAAAAATATAAAAACAATAAAAACAAATAAACTTAGCAAGGATGATGATGCGCAATCGAGTCAACATCATGCAGCAGCAAATGAGGAACTAGATATGATTGTAAACTTTAATTTTTTTAATTTAATTTATTCTGGCCAAAATATCAATCATATCTTTCATTTGCTGCTGCATGATGTTCAGTCGATTGCGCATGGCATCTATTTCCCCGTTCCACCCCATTATTTGCCCGATGAGCCTCTGCGCACTGTCCTGTGTGAACGGGTGCTCCAAAACCAGCACATCATCTAAAAAAAGTAAGAAAAAAAATGTATTAATAAAGGTGTGGCCAGACATAGATTATGTGCAACAGTGGTGAAACAGTGGTGTCAGACACTCACCTGGTGACATCTCTGTCACTTCCTCCACCTCCTCTTCAACAACATCCTCCACATCGCTGGGACTAATTCCCCAAACAGGCCGGTGAGGGTGGGTGTCCTGGCGAGGCTGGGGGTCCTGGCGAGGATGGGTGTCCTGGCGAGGATGGGTGTCCTGGCGAGGGTGGGGGTCCTGGCGAGGCTGGGGGTCCTGGCGAGGATGGGTGTCCTGGCGAGGATGGGTGTCCTGGCGAGGGTGGGGGTCCTGGCGAGGGTGGGGGTCCTGGCGAGGGTGGGGGTCCTGGCGAGGATGGGGGTCCTGGCGCCGATGTTTGGCCCGGTGAGGGTGGTGGCCCCGGTGAGGGTGGGGGTCTGGCTGAGCTGGGGCGTCCCTGCGATTTGGGTGCCTGAGTCTTTGCTTCCCTATGAGAATCAAACAAAAGGTATACTTTTAGCACACAGACGGTAAACATTGCTTTGCGGTGGTGTACAATTGTCTGTTTATATCAAGAGATCTAAGTTCAAGACATGATGAAATTTCCCTTTTAATAAAACATAAAGAATTAACCTTTCTTGACCAAAATTCTCTGATGTCGCACACTAGTGCTCCTGAATCCAGCTGTGTAAAAAGCTGTTGAATGCCCTCTCCTTACATTCCAATTTACTATATTTTGACCATTCTGAAGAATGGTCGTATTTACGAAAAGAAACATTCCCATTCTGAACTCTCAACATTTGACATTCGGAACATCCAGAAATAACGACAGTTTACAAGTATCGTTGGTTCTGAATTATGAAATGTTGAGAGTTGAGAATGGACGTATTTACGAAAAGAAAAATTCTTAAATACGTCCATTCTAAACTCTCAACACTTGATAATTCGGAACATCCAGAACCAACGATACTTGGAAACTGTCGTTATTTGTGAATGTTCCGAATGTCAACTGTTGAGAGTTGAGAATGGACGTATTTACGAAAAGAAACATTCGTAAATACGTCCATTCTCAACTCTCAACACTTGATAATTCGGAACATCCAGAACCAACGATACTTGGAAACTGTCGTTATTTGTGAATGTTCCGAATGTCAACTGTTGAGAGTTGAGAATGGACGTATTTACGAAAAGAAACATTCGTAAATACGTCCATTCTCAACTCTCAACACTTGATAATTCGGAACATCCAGAACCAACGATACTTGGAAACTGTCGTTATTTGTGAATGTTCCGAATGTCAACTGTTGAGAGTTGAGAATGGACGTATTTACGAAAAGAAACATTCGTAAATACGTCCATTCTCAACTCTCAACACTTGATAATTCGGAACATCCAGAACCAACGATACTTGGAAACTGTCGTTATTTGTGAATGTTCCGAATGTCAACTGTTGAGAGTTGAGAATGGACGTATTTACGAAAAGAAACATTCGTAAATACGTCCATTCTCAACTCTCAACACTTGATAATTCGGAACATCCAGAACC
Organism: Lithobates sylvaticus; assembly: GCA_028564925.1. Classification (NCBI taxonomy): domain Eukaryota; kingdom Metazoa; phylum Chordata; class Amphibia; order Anura; family Ranidae; genus Lithobates; species Lithobates sylvaticus. The sequence continues at coordinate 462,438,429 of CM053026.1, read as the reverse complement.
AACGATACTTGGAAACTGTCGTTATTTGTGAATGTTCCGAATGTCAACTGTTGAGAGTTGAGAATGGACGTATTTACGAAAAGAAACATTCGTAAATACGTCCATTCTCAACTCTCAACACTTGATAATTCGGAACATCCAGAACCAACGATACTTGGAAACTGTCGTTATTTGTGAATGTTCCGAATGTCAACTGTTGAGAGTTGAGAATGGACGTATTTACGAAAAGAAACATTCGTAAATACGTCCATTCTCAACTCTCAACACTTGATAATTCGGAACATTCACAAATAACGACAGTTTCCAAGTATCGTTGGTTCTGGATGTTCAGAATTATCAACTGTTGAGAGTTGAGAATGGACGTATTTACGAATGTTTCTTTTCGCAAATACGTCCATTCTCAACTCTCAACAGTTGATAATTCTGAACATCCAGAACCAACGATACTTGGAAACTGTCGTTATTTGTGAATGTTCCGAATTATCAACTGTTGAGAGTTGAGAATGGACGTATTTACGAATGTTTCTTTTCGTAAATACGTCCATTCTCAACTCTCAACAGTTGACATTCGGAACATCCCGAAATAACATTACTAAATATACACAAAAAATGCAAAGCTGAAAAAAATAACATGGAATTAAATCAAAAATATACTCAGTGCACATATTCATCAACAATCACGTATTAAATATCAAAACATCGCATTTTCTAAAACAGCCACGCATTTACAAAACAGCCACCGTACGAACGATGACACACACATACGAACGGCAATAGACTTATGTACGCCAGGTACTTACTATTTTTCAGCGCCTTTTTAATTTTCATAAACTGGTCCGGCTCCCTGGTTTTGATGTCCGACCATCGTTTGCGAAGCTGGTCTTTGGACCGATGGACCCCGAACTTCTCCTCCAGCCTTCTCACTACTTTGGTGAGGATTCTGTCCTTCACCATGTTGGGGTGCAGGTATGGCCCATGCTTGCCATCATAGTCGTCCTTAACGAGAATGTGCACCATCTCCACCATTTCCTCAAAGGCCATGTTTGTGGCCTTAAACCTCCTCCTCGCACGTTGTTCTTCCGCCATATTTTCTCCGACTACGCAACGAGGGGATAAGGGGCGGGGAATAGCCGAGAAAAGGAACGTCGGGGGCGGGCGACGCAAGCGGTGGTTGGCGCACGCGTAATGGTATATCCATGCTTAACGCGCGGCCTATAGCAATTTACGAACGGAAGATACGAAGGAATTCACTACATACACGATATAAATGTTGACGCACTGAAATTCTCTTTTTACGGAGTCTTTTCTCTTTTTACGAAGTCTTTGCATGTAAATGAAAGAAGCTAAATATTTATGAATGAATATATTCGGGACATGAAGAAAGCAAAAAAATAACGTCGATGGGACACTAATGTTAATTAGTAATAACGATGGTTTGCTGAATGTGTATGGTCAAGGCTTGACGTCATGACGCTTGGAGGGCAGAGGGTCACGCATACGCCGTGTATAAAGCACGAACGTGTGGTGCAATGTACCGTTCTGGCGGGAGACGAACGCAAGCCGACGCTAAACGACGCAAGCCGACGCAGTACGAAGGTAGACACGGACGAAAGGTACATTTTATTAATTTCTCTTTACCGCTGGTACTTTCAAATGATTGTCTTTTGCTTTGAAGATGTAATTTAGTACTCGGACTGTTGTTAAATATAGTAAACATGCGCAAACACCCACCTTGAAACACACACCTGCAGGTTACCTGCACTGAGCTGTATAGAGTTTGGTTAATACTAGGCTTGTACAATTCGTTTCGGAACGAATGGAAGTTCGGACGAATTTGGCAGCTTGCCGACAAACGAATGCATCAGAATGTCTAACTAAAAGGAAGGCATTTCCAAATATACGAAATAAATTCTATCGTTTATAACAAATGAATTCGATAGGATTTGAGATTCTGTCTAACGAATATTGTATACTATTACTAACTAGTTTTTTAAAAACGTAGTAACTTTAATTAACGAATACAACCTACCGAAATTAGCTAATTTGAAGATAACAGTGTACACAAACTTTTTTTTATTTTTTGGAACAAGTCTAGTAATTACATGTGGCTTTGCTGCACTATAAAGTACAGATAATCTGCAGGTAAGTCACAGGTGCACGTGGCATATCATAGTGAAAGCAGCCTTAGGACCCAATCGGACCCTCCATGCACCCTCTATGTCCCTTTACCCCTGCTTACCTTCAATCAGATACGCCAAAAAAATAAGGGGAAACGTCCCCTCCTGACAGATTGAATTGGAGGGCCCATAGAGTAGCATGGGCTGTGTCCATATCCATTCGCCATATGTGGGGTAGATCCAAACCTGTCATCTGTCCATTACAATTATTTTGGCCCATGACCAGTTACCAAGTTGCTTCGATGGTCCTCGCTCTTTAAAAGGTTGGGCACCCCTGGCTTAAATAAATGCCCATATTGTGAGCAGCTTCTGAACTATACGCCACCCATTATGGTTTGTTTTTTACTGTTTTGCAGCAATCCAAACGATGAAATCAAAATTGAATTCACCAGAATTTATTGCTCAATTTATTGAGAAGTATAGGGAGCTCACCTGTCTCTGGCAAGTAAAAAATAAAGACTACTCTGACAAAAATAAAAGGATGGCAGCATGGCTACAACTTGTGGAGTTGGCGAAAACCGTATACCCCCGAGCAACCGACACTATGGTCAAAAACAAAATTGGTGCCCTCAGAAGTGTCCACAAAAGGGAACTCAAGAGAATTGAGGAATCCAAGCGTTCTGGAGCAGGAACAGAAGAGGTGTATGTTCCAAAGTTATGGTATTTCAACAGCCTTGCTTTTTTAAAAGACCAAACGGTCCCAAGAAAATCACTATCAACTTTACCATCAGCATCAGCTGACGTCAGCGATACTGAGCAGGAGCTTACACAGGATGAAGAAGAGGAGGAGCTCAGCTTGACCCAGGTATAGCATTGTTTAAAATCTTGCCATCTCTCTCTCTCTCTCTATCTATCTATCTATATATATATATATATCTTAGATATGTTGCTAATTAGATGCTAGTATGCCTAATAATTAGTTGTGTTTCCAAAAAAAGTTACATATCAATGGACAAGTAGTGGCCATAAAGTTTTGCAACACGAATGAGAAATGATGGAGTCAAATTGATAGTCTTTAATAATTGGACACATTCAAAATTAGAAAAGTAAAGAGATGAAAGGTTTGTGATTGATGACCACAAATTAAAATCATGTTGTTTTTTCACAAAGGAGGAACTTCTGAGCCAAGACGAGGCTGGGCCCAGCAGCCAACCAAGCACAGTGTGCAGAATCCCTCTCCTGCGCCCTCCCAAGAAAAGAGCCAGGAAGAGCCAACACCTGGATGAGGCCACAGCTGACTTCCTGGCTAGGGCTACATCGGTCATAACAACAGCACCCGATAGTGCTGAAGGGTTTGGCTGTTTTACAGCCAATAAGCTGAGAGAAATCGACCCAGACCAAAGGGAGCTATGTGAAGGGATCATCATACAGCTCTTCAGCAAGGCCAGGAAAGGAGAGCTCACCTCAAAGTCGCACGTCTGCGATTTGGAACACCCAACTTTACCTCCTCCACAGCAACCCTACCCACCTCAGCAACCCTACCCACCTCAGCAACCCTACCCACCTCAGCAACCCTACCCACCTCAGCAACCCTACCCACCTCAGCAACCCTACCCACCTCAGCAAGCACAGCCACCTCAGCAGCATGGTGGTCAGTGGCAAAATCAGCCGCAGGATGCCCAACAAGGCCAGTGGTCTGGGGAGTTTAGGGGCTACTAATTTTGCATATTTTTTGTGGTTTCAAGTATAATTTAATAGGCTATATTTGTGTGTTGGTTTTGGGTGTACTATTTTCTGTTTAGATTTTTAATTTTTTATTTCAAATTTGGTGGACAGAAAATATGTCTATATTAATTTCCTTAATTTTTTTGATGTTGTGAATTAACAATAAATAATATGTTCAAAATATGTTTAACGTTTGTTATTGATAATCATTAGAACACAAATCCTATGTAAAATATGTATGTTCGTTCTTTGTAGGTATCACCAACAAATACGATGCAATCTAAAAACATTAAAAATACAAAGAATGTGCACTGCATTTAGCAAATTCGGAATTTCACACATCACGAATGTGCTATCTAGTTAACGAACGCTAGGTTTACAAGACCGACCTCTTCATGCTGGTCCTTCCTCCCGAGCATGCGTGTTTGCACTTTGGACAAAAGTCAGTTGGTTTTGTGTACACACGTTCGGACTTTGGTCCTTCGGACTTTTGTTGGCAGAAAGTTGGTCCGTTCGCACAGCCAACAAAAGTCCGATGCAACCTTGAAAAAGTTGGTCCGATGGAGCGTACACACGGTCGGATGTTGGTCCAAACCACCTAATTTGCATGTTGGTTGGCAAAAAGTCCGAACGTGTGTACGGGCCTTAAGAATTACAGGCCTATAATATAAAACACCAAATTTCCATGCAAAATAATTGTACCGCTTTCAGCATCAAAAATCTGAAATAACCATACTGCCAGGGAGGTTAAATTTGAACAATAGATTACTTTTGAAGCCAGATATTACTTTCTGGGTAAAAATTTGCCATTTTTTTGTCATCAGATCTCCTATACTGTGTGACATGGTCACCATGATATTCATCCCATTTGGGATTACTCAGAAACAATTCTGTACTGTAAGAGGTTCTGTTGCTGTACTTTTTGTTTATTTTAATGTCTGACTTAACAGTAACCAGATCATATTTGCATGACAGCACCGAGTCTGTTTTTTTTATATCTTGGCTGTTCTGCTCAGGAAGTTGTATGTTTGCCTCGCAACTTTTTGTGTTTTACTACGATACATTTGCTCTGTGTATTAAAATGGATTTGGGACTGTTTAAAATAAAGACATTTATCTGTGGTCTGTTTTCCTAGACACCATTTCTGTCTCCATAATTCTTAATGGATCGGATGCCTTGTTTCTTTAAAGAATACCACATTTTATGTCTATTTATACAAAGCTGACACTATGGAGATAACAAACTGCAAAAATTTAACAGGGAACAGAAATGTCCGTTCAGGTTCTCTTCCTCTTTTTTTACAGATCAGCTTGACAATTATGTCTTCACAAAACTATAATATTATGTCACCACTGTTTTCATTTGCCAAGTAATAAATTGCTTGAAAGAACCAGAATATGTTACAAAAACATTACACTATGTGGACTAAAGTATGTGTATACCCATCCAAATCATTGAGTTTGGATGTTTTCAGTGAAGGGTTCTTGCATTTTTAAACTGATACTCACCACCCCAGCTAGTCCTTACCAGTCTATTTTCTTCTTGCAAGTGGGAAGGAATCAGATCAACATTGACAGTTAGTGACAGCATAAAAAGAAAGATGCAGGGTGAGACTGGCATCACCATGAATGGCCCCCTATGCAGAGAACTGAGAGTCCAGATATGCACAGAGAAAGGCTGAGAAAACCTTATGGACCCCTAGGCTAGAGAGTTAGAACACATTTAAAGAAGAGCTCACACAGCTTCCAGGGTCCTGCTGCTGACAGAGGGAAGATACGTTTGCAAAGATGCACTGGTGTACCTAATAAAGTGGCTGGTGAGTGTGTGTATGTATGCGATGCAAGTGGCGGCTCCCATGCGCGGGAGTGACGTCATTGCGGCGCCGTCGAATGACAGCGAGGGAGCCGCGATACCCACCAAGAAGATGGAGGCTCCATACACAAGGGGACATCGGTGACTTTGCTGGCTCCTGTGTCAGGTACATAATGGACTACTATGCGATGCATAGTAGTCCATTATGCTTTACCTTTGCAGGGAAATAAAGAGGAAGTAAACCCATTAGGGTTTACTTCCTCTTTAAAGTCAGTACGACTTAAAGAGGAGTTCTAGCCTGGGGGGAAAAATACTGTAGCTGCTGACTTTTAATACTTACCTGTCCAGGGAGCCTGCGATGTCGGCACCCTGAAGCCGATCTGTCCATCCGCTCCGGGTGCAGGCGCCGGCATCTTCACAAAGGGAAACAGGAAGTGAAGCCATGCGTGACTCACGTTGAGCTTTCTGAATGGTCCTGCTGTTTTCTGGGACCTGTGTGTCTCCCAGAAGGCAACAGGGGGGAGAAGGAGGGGCCAGAAATTGCGTAGATCGCCGCACAACGATTGCGGCAATCTTACCCGGAAGTGGGAGAGGGTACAGCGGAGGGTGGGGGCGTTTAGAAAGCAGCGACTTTGAAAAGGTTCCTGCACTATTTTGGTGCATCTTTTGATTTGACTTTGATTCATAGAATATAAATTTGGATCAAAATCGCACTCCAAAAATCACACTGGAAATTGTGCAGCTTTGAAGATGCGCTAATGTGAATGGAGCCTAAGCTTGTTTACAAATACCTCATATTAATCAGTAATGGCTAAAAAAATAAACGAACAGCTCATGTTGCATAAACTAATTCAGTTCTTTTAATGTATTTACATAAAAGTGTAATTTAACAGCAATCTCTCTCCTCCTCCAGTCAGTCCCACCCCCCCACAGTTAGAAACACCTTCCAGGGAACACATTTAACCCCCTGATCGCCACTTAGTGTTAACCCCTTCCCCGCCAGTGACATTTACACAGTAATTAGTGCATTTTTGTAGCACTGATCGCTGTATAAATGTCCCAAAAATGTGTCAAAAATCGCAAATCGCCGACTTTACTAGTAAAAATAATAATAATAAACATGGCAAAAAATCTATCCCCTATTTTGTAAACGCTATAACTTTTGCGCAAACCAATCAATATACGTTTATTGTGGGTTTTTTTTTTACCAAAAATATGTAGAAGAATACATATTGGCCTAAACTGATGAAGAAATTATTTCTTTGGATATTTATTATAACAAAAAGTAAAAAATATTGTTTTTTCAAAATTGTCGCTCTTTTTTTGTTTATAGCGCAAAAAATAAAAACCGCAGAGGTGATCAAATACCACCAAAAGAAAGCTCTATTTGTGGGGAAAAAAAGGACATCTATTTTGTTTGGGTACAACGTCGCATGACCGCGCAAATGTCAGTAAAACTGACGCAGTGCCGTATTGCAAAAAATGGCCTGGAAAATCCTTCCAGTCCTTAAGTGGTTAATGGTAGCCTTATGATCTATTAACTTAGTCCAGGACAAACAGTTATCCTCTGTCATTTTAAGTACAATCATTCCTATAATCTCCAGCCTAAAGGCAACTTTAAACTCTTATTTTCAGTTCCAAGTTTCCTATTTACATGAAAAACCAATGCTCTTAGACATAGAGCAGATGTTAGAAGAACACTTTGGTGTCACAGAACAGCTGAATACTTCACCTCTTTCCACAGTATGATGCACACATTTTCTAATATCTATGATTCCCCTTGGCCATGGAGTCTGACTTATCCCATTTCCAGCCATAAGTCCTTAATAAACAGGGTATTATGTTATTATTATTTTATCATCATGATCACGCATAGCGATTGTTAAAGCAATTAATTTAATAGTATAACCATTCTTAGTCTTATGTTAAAACAGGAAAAATTTAAAATGAAATCTAATACACTGAATGCAGTCAAAAATAAAATTACTTTTTTATCTTTATTTAAGATTTTTAGCAGAGTACAAAATACCATAACAAAAAAAAAAACTAAAAAATTCGGGAAAAGCCCCAAGTATTGTGAAATCATAAAGGAGGAGAAAAATATCCACAAAAATGTGGGTTTTATATTGAAATATTTAATTGTAACATTTTTCCTTTTTTTCTTTAGATAACTTGATTTGCATTTGACTACATGTTTAAATCTCTGTTCAGCTGGTTCTTTGACTAACCTTGAAGAAGTGTGCTGTCCCCCATGAAAATGGTCAGCTATTAGGAAACATCATGCTAAAGCTGGATACATTTAGACAATTTGAATTAAAAGCAACATTTTAAAGAAGTTGTATAGCCAAAGCTATTTTGGCTATACTTTTCTTGTAGGTGACGTTAGTGCAGTTCTTTCTGTACTCCTGTGACCCATTTTCAGCCAGCAGCAGGCTAAAATCTGCTGTCGGCTGACGTCACTCTGCTGGTCCAGACTTGGGAAAGATTGTCGGGATCTACCCAGATGCCTGGACTGGCACTCGGCTCAGTCTCCAGTCTCTCAACGATCCACTCTTGTGAGCGCTGGAGGGGCAGAGCAGAGAACTGGTGACTGACAGTCATGGCTCTCTGCTCAGAGCAGAGGGGGAAAACTGAACGCTCAGTGGTGTTTCATCGCTTAGGTTTTACTTCGCGGCCGGCAGGGGACAGATGCAGCTATTCTAAGTCCATATTGTCTCTTTTAAAGGAACAGATAGCCTAGAGGTGGAGAATCTAGTAGATCCTGACAGCACTCAAGGTTTCTGCTTTACTGTGATATGATGTTAGCACTTCCATGATGGCTGCTTCCTCTGCATGGCTACATTTGTGGCTACATTTGTTGTTTTTGTTGGATTTGTGCCCCTACTGGGATATTTCCCAGTTCTCTAGGGTACACATACAACATGACAAAAGTTTTATCCCTCTCCAGCTCTATCCAAAGCTGGCAGGAGTTTCACTTTAAGGAGCAGGAATTTATAAGCTAATTCTTGAGAATATTGTATTAAATCACAATATAGTTGCTTTGGATATGCATGTATTTACATTAAAAAAGTGACAGTTAACCATTCTAGTGCCAGTACCACAGAGAACTATTCCGGCAAATTTGCCTGCAGGATCAATGTGCCGTCTTAAAGTGGAGTTCCGCCGTTTTGTTTTTTTAAAGTCAGCAGCTACAAATACTGCAGCTGCTGACTTTTAAAATATGGACACTTACCTGTCCAGGGTGCCCGCCATGTCGGCACTCGAAGCCGATCTATCCCTCGGCTGTCGGGTGCTGCCGCCGCCATCCTCGGTAAGAGAATCAGGTTCCCTACTGCGCATGCGCAACTAGTGCTGCGCTATTCCACTGGTCCCTGCTGTTTTCTGGGACCCGTGTGTCTCCCAGAATACAGCGGGGGGGGGGAGTGGCATAGATAACCGTGGGTGGCTTGGGTATCTATGCCCGGAAGTGGGAGCAAAATACCTGGATTATACAGGTATTTGCTCCCCCCTCCCCCCTGAAAGGTGCAAATGTGACACCGGAGGGGGGGAACCGGAAAAGCGGAAGTTACATTTTTGTGTGGAACTCCGCTTTAAGGTCCATTGTGGCCTACATCCTTGCTCATTAGTGTCCCCCTATTTCATTGGGGAACGGTTTACTCACAGGACCAAGCAGGGGAAGTACCAGCTGTGTAAGAATGAAGAGGGTCAGCAGTAGGGGAGGAAGGGGTGGGCTCCCAGATGTAACAAAAGCTGTGTTTATATGTGTGATTACTGTGCTTGATAATCAGATTGGCTCTGTGTGTTTTGTTGGTGGTTGAGCCTCATCACAGGCATGCCTTATTTCTTCAGTTTGTGAACGACACTCCAGAAACTGACGTCCACCTCCCCACCTAGGTGAGAAAGCCAGAAAAATGATAGCAAATCATAGAAGAGGATGAAGGTCCACTTTAAATATATTCCCTAAGATATCTACTCAGATTATTTTGTTTTTATTACAGAGTGATGAGGGATGGTGGCACATACTTTGCTATTTGAAGATCATTTGGTGATCACTTCCCACTACCTACAAGGTTACCGTCTTTGAGGATATCAGAGATTTTCCTTTTCTGATTTTTGGAGTCAACACTTTCAGACAGATGGGAACTGCAGAAATATGGAGGGTAGGATCTCTGTAAGCAGAGAAGTAGCTTGAAGTTCCTTGATCTTAGTGCAAGAACTAAGCTTGTGTACAACATCAATTTAACCTACTAGATATTTAAGGCAGTATACAGGTATATTATACATAACACACCCATTCTCAGAAGAGCTCCACTGGTGATGTTGTTTAGTTGTTTAGTTTTTCTTTTTTCTAATGGTCTTATATATTTCCTGAAACCACCATCTGAGTATACGTCTAACCACCATCTGAATTTATTTTTCCATTTTTTTATTGAAACAGGATAAACACACATTTTCTCTTACAATGAACTGGAAAGAATATTCACTGCAAAGTGGAAACCACTGGGGCTCACAAATGTATAGTTCTTCTCTTCACTACTTGCACAATTGGTTTGACATGGAAACAACCTTAAATTTTTGTGTTTCTTCTTTTTAAGCTTTGCCAATATTTTGTGTCTGCCTAGTAAAAAGCAATTTTTACTAAGTGCAAAAATCCAGTAAGAGCAGTAAAATGTTAATTTTCGTTATGGAGCAAATTAATAACTATGGTAACCAAATGCACAAACAAAGCTTGCCAAGGCTAATGTTATGTAACACACAGAAGTAAAGATTGTCAGCATCTGTACAAAAGGAACAATTTGTATAAAAATAAATATTTACAGCTATGCTAATCAAACTATAATAAATACAATAGATGCTGTAATCATGGTAATGCTTTAAAACTAACAAAAAGTACTGATTTGATTCTTTCAGAACTGAACCAAATAAAAAAAAAAGTATTTAAGACTGTTTTGCAGGGTTGGATAATAGTATTATTGTATGACTTTTTAAAAGTGAGCTTCACGAAATACATGTTCCACTTCCCCCCCCCACCCTCCCTATAAATTTTGGATTTTCTTTTTTTGGGGAGTAAATACCTGGATTTGAAAGGTACCCGTTTTATCGTGCTTGGATCGGCCAGATGATACCCCCCGATTTGACCGCAGCCTTCTGGGACACTTCACAGGTCCTAGAATGCTGCAGATTTAGAAAGTGCGGTAGTAAATGCAAAGTGGTATAGTGGGAAGCCAGCTGTGAAGCCACAAGCAGTCACAGCCGACTTCCATTTGTAAACATGCTGAAGCCGTGGACTGAAGACTGGTGAAGAACCGGCCCAGGTGAGGGTGGCGCTGGATCCTTGGACAGGTGAGTGTCCTTTTATTAAAAATCAACAGCTACAGTATTGGTAGCTGATGACTTTTAATTTTTTTCGTACAACCTGAAGATCATCTTTATGTAGCGCTAAACCCTCCTGTCCTTTACAGCCAAGAATAGTGCAATTTTAGCCGCCATTTAGATCTGCAGCTGTCATTGTGCTGCATGTGTGATCAACTATGACACAAGCCATTTGAGGACTCAAAAGTTTGGTAGTGAGCTGATGTAAGCACACAAGCAACTGTGACAGTTATCACCGGAGGCATGCCTTGAATGTAATTATTTTGGGAAACAGTTAAATCAAATGAATTAGTTCTGCTTTAACACTATATGCCAAATTTACAAAGCTAACACACCAGGATAAGTACACATAGACCCCTTTGACACCGAGTTGCCTAGGGCGTCAGCGGTAAAGCGGCGCTATTTTTCGTGCCGCTTTACCGTCGTTTTAGCGGTGCTATTTGGCCGCTAGCGGGGCAGATTTAACCCCCCGCTAGCGGACAAAAAGAGGTTAAATTCACCTGCAAAACGCCAAAGCGGCGTTTTGCCGGCGGTATCGCAGCGCTGCCCCATTGATTTCAATGGGGAGCACCAGTGGAGGAGCGTCGAGTTCACCGCTCCTTCACCGATCCAAAGAAGCTGCTGGCAGGACTTTTTTTTGACGCCCTGCCAGCACACCGCTTCAGTGTGAAAGCCCTCTGGCTTTCACACTGGAGTGAATGGAGCTGCTTTTTTCAGACGCTATGCAGGCGCTATTTTTAGTACTGTAGAAAAACGCCCGCAGTGTGAAAGGGGTCTCAGTGTAAACATTTTTTTTAAAAGTGACAGTTATTTTCATCTTAGCATCAAACAGTTTGCATGAATATTAAATAAAAAATATATATAGTTCTGGCACTTGTACTTAATTTCTGGGGAAGGGAAATCTCATACAACAACAATGACAGAGGCAAGAGTTATTTTTTTTAGAAAAGTAGGGGAAGACTAGAACCCCTGTCTGATCTTTATTTATTTCTGTATCCCAATTGCAGATTTTCTATTACTTCCTGTCTTGTTAACCCACTGTCAGCAGTACCGGAAGTAAGGATACATCTCTCTAATAAAGCCCCAGATAGCAGTAAAACATGACAAATGTTCTAACCCATCTAAAACTAGAAGAAAAAATGTTTGGCTTCACATGCACTTTAAGGTGCATTATGTGTGCATTATGTATTTCATCATGTGTATTTACAGTTACCACTGCATTCTATGTAATGCTCTTTTGGCTCTTGTACCTTCAGGGAAGCTTTCACCTAGCAATGATACTTTTTCTATAAATGTATTGGTGTGCATGCATGTATTCAGGTTTGCTATTCAAAGGTTTTTCATACATCTTCCTGAGACCTACACATTAGGCACCACTGGCAGTCATTTCTTTGATATGTCTGTATTTGTAATGAATGAATCAAGCTCAATAAGCATGTAGGCTCCCGTACGATCTGCTGGAATTACTGTCCAGGTCTTCCTAACTTATGCCCCGCAGCCAGACACACAACAGGCTCATTCACTCTTTCTTTAAGGACCAGTATTTGGAATGTTGTTTTTATTTTTGGAGAACTTGGATAGGGATGAGGGAAGTGGTGGGATACTCCAAGAATAAGAACTATGTACAACTGAGGACTTGATCTTCTTTTCAGAACAAACTATGAGGAAGCCCGGGCTTGCAATAAACAGTAGACTTCAGCTTAATTAGTAGTAGAGCCAGTAGAGCAAAGTCCTTTTAAGTTGGAATGTGTCTGGACAGAGCTCTTCAGGACACCAGCTGGTGTCCCCTTTAACCTCCCTAGCGGTAACCCCGAGCCTGGCTCGGGTCCAGCTTTTTCTGCTGGGAGCGGTAACCCCGAGCCAGGCTCAGGCTTGCGTGCAGGATGCAGGGGGGAAGTTACTTACCTTTTCCCCTGGATCCTGCGATGTCTCCCCGCTGTGTGAGCGAGCCGTCCGCTCGCTCGATTCACACAGTGCCGGTCTCCGTTCCCTGCGACGTTCCGACCAATCTTACAGATTATAGTACTGTATACAAAAAATACACACCCCCTTTGTCCCTAGTGGTCTGTCCAGTGCCCTGCATGTCATTTTATATAATAAAAAGATTTTTTTTCTGCCTGGAAACTGGAGATTGTCCATAGCAACCAAAAAGTGTCCCTTTATGTCAAAAGTGGTTTTAGACCAGCTAGAAAACACCGATAAAAAATTAAAAATCACAATTTATCATCAAACAATAAATTTAATGACAGCGACTATTCTGCAACTGAGCAAATTTCAGTGTTTTTTGATTTGATTACATTATTGAATCATTTTTATATATATTTTTTATTATATTATAATTTATTATTTTGTGTTTCAAACTTTATCATACCCGGGATGTCTACTAGACTCTGGTTCGGACAGATTTAAGTGAGTTATTCATAAGAATTGCATGCCTACAATATAAAAAACGCCAAATTTCCATGTAAAATAATTGTACCGCTTTCAGCACCAAATTCCAGACAGAATCATACCGCCAGGGAGGTTAACAGACCCACAGCTGACTACATATAACTAGGGGTAGCTAAAGCACCAGGTCCCCAAGATCTTTGAATGTCTGTATTCACAGGCCCAAGGACAGATGGAGCCTCCTTCCAAATGCTGCTCTCCAGTGATACCAGACCGATCTATAGCAGACAGCTGCCCTCAGTCAGCTTCTTTCAAGCACCCGAGTCTCAGCATTCCTCTTTCAGGTCACCAACCTTAGGCCTCCTCAGCCCAGGCTGGACTCTGGACGAGCAGAGAGCTTCTGACTGTCAGTCACAACTCTCTGCTCTGCTCCCTCCTCGCTCATTGGAGTGCTGGGCTGTCGAGGGGGTGGAGGCGGCCAGCTCAGGCTCTCAGTGTCTCGCTGAGAGGCTGAGCTGGGTGTCAGTCTAGGGATCCTGACTCCGTGGTCATGATGACGTGGACTTTGGACTGACAATTGGGCTTTGGCTGTACTTCTTCTTTAAGTTTAATTCAGTGCAGTAGGCAATATAAATTTAAATGAAAAATAACGGGTTTTAGGTATTTTAGTGTATATAAGGGTACTGCATTATTTTTTTAAACATAAACAGTGATGTGTGCAGTATATATTATTGCATCTTACTGGTTACTAAAAGTCTTTGAGTTACTGACCTGTAACAATTATAGAGGTAAGGAATTCCAACTTTGTTTTCCTTTCATTTGTTACATTAATGTTCCGGGTCTGTGACTCAAAAGTATTACAGGCAAAGCCAGGCTTCTAAAATTTGTAGAAGGGGACCAGAAGTGGCAGCCAACAGATTTCACTTCTGACAGGTTTTCCTGAAAAGGAACCTGTCAGGATAGAAATGATAGAATCTACCACTGCTGAGGCAATCAGAGGGTCAGAGGTCACCCAGTGTCTGCCAGTTGCAGTGTTTTAGGTTAGGTCGTTGGCAGGCAGAATCTGTAAGCAAGTGCTGGACTCTAAGAACAACATTTGTAGTTTTTTTTTTTCCTTAGGTCTACAGTGAACATGGTGTTCCAAATGACAATAATAAGAATTGACATATTCATGTTCAGTTGTTTAAGAGCCCCTTCACACTTTGCATGCATTGCATGCTTTGATGCATTAGGGCACACTATGTTACCACGGTCCTTTAATTTTGAATGTACTCTCCATGCATCTCAACATATAAAAAACTACACTTGCACTACTTTTGTCAGTGTAGGGAAACACAACATACCTTCATGAGTTGTAATGCTCTATTGCATAGATAAGTTTAGGTCTACGGTATACAGTATGTGCCTTTGGGCCATTTACATTATTTATACCATGTGTTAGTGTATGCTTCTAAAGGATTACTTGGGTGTGATTGTTGGATTACATTCATGTAAATTTAAATGCAGCAAGGGATACCTTTTCTTGTATTTGTGTGTATTTGGAGCCCAGAATTTAGCTTTAAATACTTTGGCGGACACAATAAAAAATGTGTCTGTGTTGTACTTGGTTAATCCTTTATATCGGTAGTCATGTTGTAAATAACCTCTCTACTGTTTAAGCCTTGCCCGTATTCATACAGCTTGTACTGGTCTCAATGGTATTTTTGAGTAAGGCTGATTATTGTTTTTTTTTTTTTAATTTGTATATTTTTATGTTTATTTGGTTTGGCAGTCTTTCAAATACACCTCTTTGTAGTTGTGATTTATTACAGAACATTTGTACTGTGTACATGCTGCTCACCATCTATTTTGTTTCTTCAAAGCATAAAAAAACAGCTTTAGGGAAAAAACAATGCTGCAACTACATTACTAGCATGTATCACCCTAATACAGTACTTAGTGTTTTAATTAAAATAACTGAAAAAAACAACAAAAACAAAAAATCCCTTTGTGGCTCATAGCAGTGTACTGTATACATAGCCCAAAAATTCCAAAAAAGTTGGGACGCTGTGTGAAATCTACAGAAAAAATTAAGTGATTTACAAACCTCATAATCCCATATTTTATTCACAATGGAAAATAAAATACATAACTAATGTTTAAACAGAAAAAAATTATAATTTTAGGAAAAAATAGGGGAATTTTTAAATTGATGGCAGCAACACGTCTCAAAATAGTTGGCCATGTTTACTACGGTGTAGCATGCCCTCTTATTTTAACAATAGGGGGCATGTCCCCTGAAATGTGTCATCCCCTCCAATCGTGCATTACATAGCTGGATGACATTGCCTGCGGCTAGAGATTTTATGTGATATGCCTGTTGCTATTGTAGCGGGTGACTCACGCTGTCACCTGCGACCCCACCAAGCTGGCCGTCGCAATGTAAACAGGCTTTCCAGCCTGAGAGAGGGAGAGAGTTTCTTCCTGTTTCATTGACTGAATCTAATGTAATGCGAGCTGACTCACACAGAGCTGTTCACATTGCAGCCTCCCCTATGTCCCTATTGGCAGGAAGAAGAAAGCCAATTAAAAGAGCTGTCACAGGAGCCAATCAGAGGGACTTTAACAAGCTGCAGGAAGCATCTGCAAAGGACTCTGGAATATGAAGTTCTAGCACAGGGTGGCCCCATAGCCTTGTATAGTGACATAAACTACCAAGACCAGCATTCTCTGTGGGCAGGAAAGTAAAAGACTCCATTTTAATTCCTGAAGAGATGGTCAGTCAGCATGAGGTGGTGAAAGAGATCAGACCTGAGGGACAGATGTTGTCTCTCAGGTGGTTTCACCACGCAATTCAGGCCTCCGTCGCCAGTCAGGATATCCAGCCTGAGAGAAGGGGATCCCAGGTGCACACCCAGACGCACCTGCACCGACGGTGAAGTGTTCCAGTGTGAGGTGACCTGTCAGGTCGCCAGGAGAGCCTGCCTGTTCCAGGATGTTCACTTGGGCCTTCTCAGGTTTGGAATCCCCTGAAAGCAGCTTGAATATAGGATTGAGAGCTATATTGCTCTAAAATCTCAGTTATTGCTCTCTAGTTGATTACTTGAATATATACTTGAATATATACTGTTACTGTCTGTTATTCTTCCACAGAAATAGTGCAGCAAAGACAATTTCTGTGTTTTATCCTAACGTGTGTGTTTCTCATTGGTCATTGCACTTACACTATTGCCAGGTGTGCCAGAGGGGGCTGAGGCTGTTATTGGGGTTGAGAAGCAGAGTAACAGATGGAACAAATAAAAGCAGCTCCTTAGGGGGTATGGCTACATTATTAATGTTTGTGAGTATGTAATTGTCTTTTAGTATTAAATAAAGAAGTATGATTGTAATGAACTAGGCGGTTGCACTCTCCTGTGTGTGTTTTTGCAGTTGCTTCAACACTCTGTAAACATCTGGGAACTGAGGAGACCAGTTTCTGGAGTTTTGGGGGAGAAATGTTGTCCCATTCATGCCTGATATAGGATTCTAACTGCTCAACAGACCTGAGTCTTCTTTGCCATATTTTTTGTTCCAAGATGCACCAAATATTTTTATTTGGTGAACCGTCTGGACTACAGGCAGGCCGGGTAAGCACCTGGACTCTTAGCATTGTTCTGCTGAATATGTAAAGCCTTCCCCAAAAAACCTGTAATCTGGATGAGAGCATATGCTGCTCTAAAACCTGGATACATCTTTCAGCATTGATGATGTAGTTCCAGATGTGCAAGCTGCCTATTCCATACGCACTAAGGCACCCCCATACCATCAGAGATACAGGCTTTTGAACTGAGCGCTGATAACAAGTCGGAAGGTGCCTGTGGTTGCCAAAAAGAATGTAAAATTTTGATTTATCTGACCACAGAATACTTTTCCACTTTGCAAAATACCATTTAAAATGAGATTTGACCCAGAAAAGATGGTGGCATACTTTATCTTGAATTTTTAGACACAGCTCTAACATGCTCTTTTCATACTGAATCATGTTACTGACCTATAGCAAGTTAACCTAATTAGTTGTCAAATGTTCTTCCAGCTCTTCCTTGTTAGTACCACTTTGCCAGCTTTTTGTTGCTCTATTCTTTTCCAACTTTTTTGAGATATGTTGCTGCCAGAAATTTAAAAGATACTTTTTTTTTTTTTAAACTGTACATTTTTCAGTTTAAACATTAGATATGTTTTCTATTTTCTAATGTATATAAAATATGGGTTTATGATCATTGCATTCTGTTTTATATAGATTTTACACAGCATCCCAACTTTTTTGGAATTGGAGTTGTATTAAAATGAACTTACATTTATAAAATGTTATATAATATTTTGGTCGTTTATGTCTATCTTTCTGTAGTTGTTTTGCAGACAGATCCAAAGTGATAATTCCCATTAAATGTATAGCTGTATATAGAAATAACCTATAATATCTTGCAAAGTGACATAATATAGCAACCAGCCAATTACAAAGGCAATCAATCTCTGATCTTTTGCTTACATCAGCAAACAATTCAAAGCAATGTAAAAATGAGGATTGCATTTTAATGACCATATTACAGAATTGAGAAATTATTTGGAAGGAATATAAGATGACACAACTGATAAAGGTTGATTTTTTTTCATTTTTAAGCCCAAATTAACTTTCAGTTTATATCAGCTTTATGCATTCGAGGTGCATCAAAACTAGAGGCATTCAAAGTCTTATGCCGCGTACACACGATCGGAATTCTCGTCGGAAAAAGCTCTGATGGTTTTCCTGACGGAATTCCGATGAAATTCCGCTCAAACTGTCTTGCCTACACACGGACACACCAAATTCCGACCGTCAAGAACGTGGTGACGTACAACACTACGACGAGCCGAGAAAAAATGAAGTTCAATGCTTCCGAGCATGCGTCGAATTGTTTCCGAGCATGCGTAGGAATTTTGCATGTCGAAATTGCTACAGACGATCAGAATTTCCGATGGAAACCTTTTCCATCGGAAAAATTGAGAACATGCTCTCAAATTTTTGCTGGTGGGAATTCGGCCAGCAAAATTCCGATGGAGCCTACACATGGTCGCATTTTCCGATGAAAAGCTCTCATCGGTCTTTTGCTGGCCAAAATTCCGATCGCGTGTACGCGGCATAACAGTTTGTTTTCTTCAAAAAGCATCCGCATCCTAGGTAGAAAAGCCTGTCTCTTGCCAGCAGGCCGTGGAGAAGGACTTTCTGTGTGAATGCAGTGGTCTCCCTGCAGAGGTCTAAAATGCTGAATCAAAGCTAGACTTCTCCAACCAGCATGAGCTTTGCTAATTAGAGAGCTCTGGTTCTAACTCTAACAACAGTTTAGTGAGGATCTGTTGTATGCAGCTTTTTTCCCCCCCTTTCTTTATTGTAGGAGGTGGTGGTGTTATATGCAGCTTTAACTTGTGCTAAAAGTAATACATAAACTGCAAACTTCAGCCTACTTTTACATGTTCCATGTCGGGGGGGGGGGGGTCTGTAAACATATGCTCAGAATGTGTTTGATCAGAACCTGACTGATGTCAGTGTCCATCTAATCCATCACGTTCCGGTCAGCAAAAACTTACAAGGATGCAAAACTTTTCAGTTTATCTTTGAGGCCTTAAACAAACTAAGATGTGGGCAGATGTAAACAAAGGCACATCTGTTTACATCAGCTTGCTCCTAGAGATCCGTTGTGTTTTCCATCTAAATCCATGTACAGAACAGACTGACGAAAAACTCATCTAAAAGGGGCCTTTATGGATACAAATTAGCATGGCTCTATAAATAAAGTTTTTGTATCCTTGTAGAAATGAACTTATGCATCCTCTGAACTCATCTCTAGCCTATACTCTGAGCGCCAGTGTTTTTGTACTCCATTGAGTCATATGGCCAGGTCATTTCCTACAATCTCTGATTTGCAACTTAAAGCGGAACTAAACCCTCCTATCCTTTACAGCCAAAGGCCCTTTCCACACATGCTGTCCAATCAGGTCCGCCTGTCCGTTTTCAGGCGAAACTGATCAGACCCTCCAGTCTCTCCTATGGAGCAGCGGATGCTGACAACCGCGGACATCTGATCCTGTTCACCAAAAACAGATGGATGCTGGTCCTATTCCCCATCTGTCTGGTGGATTGGTTTGAATGGCAACGGATGGAAACAGACAGGTGGTCTGTTTCCATCCGATTTCCCCATAGAGGAGAGTGGGACTGTGTCTGCTCTGCATAGCGGAGCGGACACGGACCTGTCATCTCCTTGCTCAGCGGGATAAGCGGAGAGATCCCCGCGGAGCAAACAGATTCCGCTTAGTGAAAGGCGCCCATGTGAAAGGGGCCAAAGAAGCCATTGTCTTAGCCTGTGTTTGATCTTCAATTGGCATGGTGCTGAATGTGTGATCAGTTATGCCACTAACCATTTGATGGCTGTTTGGTTTAGAGAACAAGCATGTGGCAGTTATCGTTCATGGCATGCCTTTAATGTATCTGTCTTGGGAAACAGTTAAATCGATGTGTTTAATTTGAATTTAACAGTTAACATATACAGATACCATTATACACAAGGTTATAGCTTCTTTGCCTTTTCTTTAGAAAATGTCTGAGTTTAATAACAATTGCTTCCCGATAATCAGTAGTGCTTGAGATATATCTCTCTCTATTAACCCCTACATGGCCTGATTGTTAAAAGTGATGCTACTGAAAATCTACTGCATTGTTTACAATTACCAGGCCACACTAAGCCAACCACTTCTTTCAGTACATGAAGCATGCACATTCCTGCCGGCCCTGACAGCTTGTGCGACATACCATGCATAGCACTGCCAATGGAAAGAATATATAGACCATAGGTAGGTTAATTAGACATGTCCTCCACGCAGCTGCAAACAGGAACAACATATGCAAATGTCACCTTTAAGTGCTTAATCATGTATTTTTCTGACTATTGTGCAAAGGTGGTATGGAGGTGGTAAAGGCTAGCAAGCAGCTCTAATTAGGCATCGTGTTATTTCAGGTATAAACAGGCTTATACTGTAAGGCATTCAGAAAAGGCAAAAACAGTGTGCATTATTGAGATTTTTTTCTGCACTTTGTACATCATCATTGTCATGTACAGAACTTTATTAAATTGGACCTTTACCTAAAATCTAAACATTGGCTGTCAAGCATTCATTAGCACAGTGTAAAGAGGATCTAAACTCTAACTGGGTTACGTTTCATTTTCTAAAGCACTGTGCATTACAAACAATTGTCTTTTAATCATAAAATGCAATTTTCACTATATCATTTGGATCTCAGTATTGCTTATCTCCTCAAGCATTGTTTAGCCACTTCTTGCCTACATTCATCTGCTCCATAATTGACTGCACTCATTGCTTCCGGAATATAATCACTTTGACTAATGCCTACACAATGTGTATCACCACGCCCACCTGGGGAGCATTAAAAAGGGTGACTATACACAATTGCTCCTTTTTTAAATTGCTGGCTATATCCCATTTGGGTGATTTCCCATCATCTCTTGATTTTTTGGTGGGTGTCAGTTATGGCTCCCACCTTCTCCAAAGAAAGTAGCAAACCATCAATCACCTGAAACAACTAGTCGTCAGTGTAAGTTGCGGTGCACGGAGGGCTCCTGTCGGCCAATGTTCAATGCACACAAATAATACCAGCACCCCCTTCTGGGACACATGCGATGCTTTATTAAATCAGGATAACATACAACATGATTTCCTCCACTCTAACGCTTTTCATCCCTATGCAGGCCTTAATCCTAGCCAATGGCCCTTTCTGCCCTCCTAACCTTTAAAAAAAAAGCTGTGCTATAGTAAAGAAAAGATTCCTGATGGCTGCACTTCCAAAAATCCTCTTTATTGAAGCTTCTTTTGACAGGTGGTTAACAGATGGAACAGGGGACAAAGACGTAAACGCGTTTTGCCCAAATGTTAGCGCTTAGTCATTACCTCCTAGTGCAGTCTGCCGGAATCTTTGCTTTATGTTACACAGCATGAGAGCTGGGTTAGCACCTGACTAGTGTGTGTGGAGATTAACTTGAGACTCACTCACCTGAGTGGCTTACTTTGTTTCATTGAAGCTGTGCTATAGCTTCTTGCAATGAAAGGCACAATATGAATGCAGGCCAGGCAGATGAATGAAAGGTCTCTTCTATTCATAGAGTACTTTTCATTGATGAAAACTATAGTACAGCTTCTGTGAATGGAGGAGGGAGGCTGAAAGGGTGGGCATAGTCTTGACAAGTGCCTATTACAGGTCCAGTGGCTGTTTTAAAGCATTAAGGTGAAAAACCGTCTGTGCTGCAGCTGCCCCCAGGCCCCCCCCTTTTTCCTAGCTCAGCCAATCTGTTCCAGTGGCGTGCATGAGCCCAGTGGCTTCAGCCGCTGCCTCTCTCCTCATTGGATAGATTAATAGCAGCAGGAGCCATTAGCTCCTGCTGCTGTCAATCAAATCCAGTTACACAGGAGAGGGGTGCGAGGCTAAGTCCTGTTGTCTGTGTCAATGGATGCAGCAGCAGGACTTGGGAGCCCCCATGGAAACAGAATTTCCATGGGGGCATCCGATGAAGAGGAGGGACTAGGAGCACCACTGGGGCACCCCAGAAGAGGAGGATCCGGCTTCTCTGTGCAAAACCTTTGTACAGAGCAGGTAAGTATATAGGAGCTCGGATACATGCTTGTTTGTACAAGCTGCTGACACATACAAATTTGGAAGTCGTTTGAGAGGCTTAATGCTTAATACTTTTATAGTTTGGTGTGCTGGAAGCCCCTAAAATGTGTACCCTGATGTTATGTTTTCTAAATACATTTTTAAACTAGCGATAATGCACTATCCAGCCTCTTTCTTGTTTTAAAATTGAGGAAAACTTCTCTGGATTTCCCTGTGGGATCCTGCTGAGCCAGTTTCACTTAGGCTGCTTTCACACTGGGGCGGTTTGCAGGCGTTATTGCGCTAAGAATAGCGCCTGCAAACCGACCCGAAACAGCTGTTGCTGTTCCTTCAGTGTGAAAGCCAGAGGGCTTACACACTGAAGCGGTGCGCTTGCAGGACGCTCAAAAATGTCCTGCAAGCCGCATCTTTGGCTCGCTATAGGAGCGGTATATTTACCGCTCCTATAGCGCCCGGTCCCATTGAAAACAATGGGGGAGCGCGCCGAACCCGCCCGCAAAACGCCGCTGCAGCGGCGGTTTGCGGGCGGTATTGACCCTTTTTCGGCCGCTCGCGGGGGGTAAAACCACCCCGCTAGCGGCCGAAATGCGCCGCTAAAACGCCGGTAAAGCGGCGCTAAATATAGCGCCGCTTTACCGCCAGCGCCCCCACCGCTCCAGTGTGAAAGTAGCCTTAGAGCCCTGGAGTGGTTCAACTGCTTAGGGCTCCTTCACACGGACGTGTCCGTGTATGGAGCCCGCTCTGCTCAGCGGGGGATCGCTCCGTCGATCCCTGCTGAGCAGGCAGATGACAGGTCTTTCTCTGCACACTGTGCAGGAACGGACCTGTCAGAGCGCCGCTCTCCCCCATGGGGGATCGGATGAAGACGGACCGTGTGTGAAGTCATCCTCTTCTGGTCAGGATTATCATCACTACAGTCACTTTTTGGACAGTAATACTTATAATACCCCAATTTGCACTTTGTCTCTGTGGATTGATGAAAATTGGGAGAAAAATCCCTTTTTTTTGGACACTTACTAAACTTCTTTCACTTTGAGTTTTCTTGTTTTTTTTTTATGTTCATAGTTACATTTTTTAGCAATATTGATTTTCATTGTTTATGGCACTATCTATGCATATGTAACGTTCAGTCTCACACAGCGCTCCATTTTCTTTTGTTTTTTGTAAGAATATTATATAATGTATAGCCAGCCTTAAGCCCCATGCACACGGTCGGACTTTTTCATGGATTGTGTCCGATCGGACAATGTTGTTGAAAAATCAGACCGTGTGTAGGCACCATCGGACAGTGTACGTCGGATTGTCCGACGGACAAAGTCTTATCTCCTGCTGGAAAGATTTTCTGACAACACGGTCCGATCACACCAAATCCGATCTTGTGTACGGTTGTCCGACCGGACAAAGTGCTACGCATGCTCAGATCACATTACAAGACCAAAGCTATTGGCTACTAGCCTCTACGTAGTCCCGTCGTAGGCAACAATCGTCACCGCGTTCAGAATGATCTGATTTTCCGACAACTTTGTCTGACCGTGTGTACGCAAAACCAACATCAGACAAAGTATGACGGACATGGTCCGACGGACCTGGTCCGCGGATTGTCCGACCGTGTGTATGGGGCTTTAAGCTTCAACATTTTGTTTTTACTGAACTGACAATAGAAATGGACATGCCAGCATATTGGGTTATCACTCAGTAGAAAAGTCTATAGATAGATCATCTCACCAAACACAATATTAACCAGATGCCATTCCCAGCAAATGATAGACAAGGATGGGGTCGCTCAACTCACCTTATAAAGAAAAGGAACATTTTGAACAGATGTTAAAACCTTTCTTAGCAGGCTTGATTAAGTTCAGTTGATGCATAGGCAACTGTTAAAGCTATCTCGCAAAAAAACGAATAAACACACTGACGTGCCATAGCCATCTCATGCGTGCGAAACTTCAGCTGTACTGATCCTATGAGAGATGCCTTCTGTTCTCCTTTGCTGATTTTCTTTTTACAAAGCTTATAGTTTCTATGACAACTAATGGCAGTGTTGTTTATTACAAATTGACCATTGTTTATAGTGAGGTTGATTTCACTTTATAGATTTGGAAAACAATTCTCAGGAAGCTAGATTCTCTTCATTCTAATTATGAAAAGGAAAACATGGCATTGTACTGAAAAATCAAAAACAACGTGTGGGCCTGCAGTTCTCCAGGAGTTAAATTTCCGGTGCCCACACCGCGGCTGAGCTCTTCCTGGAACTATTGCCGGCTTATTGGAATCTGCTGACAGAAGTTAATTGCAGTATAGGGGGCATAATATAATCACCAGCTCAATCAGTTCAATGAACTTGCCCAACTAAAACATTATTAAAATAAACTTGAAAGCTTTGCATTATTAAGCGATAACCAGGGCAACTAGAGAAAGACTGATTGTTTCCATATTTTCTTTCTGTACTGTTTTATGGAGTTATTGTGGGATGACGCTATGGGTTTGTGCTTTTAACTTTAGTTAGTTAATCGAGGTATTAGTATTTAGTGACCATATAAGGCCTCAGGCTGGAATAATCTGTACAAGGGAAGTATTTGGCTCTACTTATTAAATGTGCATTACTGTAATGTATCTCAGAGCAGCCAATCACAAAACAGCTTTAAATGTAAGCTACACACCAAACTTTCACTTCAGGTTAAAACTTTATTGATCCAGTAATCACACTCAGCTCACCTGGGTTAGTCCCGCTTTTTACTCAGGAATATGCTTTAGTAGTATTAAACCCTCCCTTAACCACTTGACCACTGGGCACTTAAACCCCCTTCCTAACCAGACCAATTTTCAGCTTTCGGTGCTCTCACATTTTGAATGACAATTACTCAGTCATGCAACACTGTATCCATATGAAATTTTTGAACTTTTTTTTCACACAAATAGAGCTTTCTTTTGGCGGTATTTAATCACCGCTGGGTTTTTTATTTTTTGCACTATAAATCAAAAAAGACTGAAAATTTGGTAAAAAAAAAAAAAAAAAAAAAAAATTTTGTTTCTGTTAAAATTTATTGCAGAGTATTGGCAAACTATTTGCGAGTATTGGCAGAGTATTGGCGAGTATTGGCAGAGTATTGGCAGAGTAATTCAGAGTAGTGCAATGTTGCAGAGTATTGGCAGAGTATTGCAAAGTATTGGCAGAGTATTGCACAGTGTTGCACAGTATGGGCAGAGTATTGCAGAGTATTGCACAGTGTTGCAGAGTATTGCAGAGTATTGCACAGTGTTGCAGAGTATTGCAGAGTATTGCACAGTGTTGCACAGTATGGGCAGAGTATTGCACAGTGTTGCACAGTATGGGCAGAGTTTTGCACAGTGTTGCAGAGTATTGCACAGTGTTGCAGAGTATTGCACAGTGTTGCAGAGTATTGGCAGAGTATTGCACATGGGCAGAGCACTGCAGAGTATTGGCACTGAGCAGCACTGTGGGCACTACACATCCAGCCCACAGCGCTGCTGCAATCTCTCCCCCTCTCCCCTCGCACTGTACCGATCGGTATAGAGAGGGGAGGGAGGAACCGGCGTCATGACATGTAGCCGGTTTGTTTACAAGTGATCACTCCGTCATTTTGACGGAGCGATCACGTGGTAAACGGCCGCTACCAGCGGCCATTTACTGTGATCTGTGATGCGCCGGGTCTTCCGGACCCGGTGGTTAGGGGGCGTGCAAGATTCTGGAAGGACGTCCATGGACGCCCTGCCAGAAAAACACGACTGCGCTTTAGCCATCTTTCGGCTATGGCCTGGTTGGGAAGTGGTTAAAGGAGAAGTCCAGCCAAAGCTTGTTTGGCTGGACTTCTCCTCTGGGTCACATGAGTGCAATTCGTTTTGCAGTCCTGTGACCCATTTTCAGTGGAGAGAGTCTGAAGTCTGCTCTCTGCTGACATCACCAATGTCAGTCCAGGCACCGTGTTATCCAGACAATGGGAGTCTGGATCCGCCTGGTGCCCGGCCGTCCCCATGCACTCCATAACTCAGCGCTCAAATGAGCGAGGAGAGAGCAGAACAAAGAGCTGTGACTGACAGTCTAAAGCTCTCTGCTCGGGGAACTGTCAGAACCGAGCGATCCGCGATGTTCAATCGCCTGGTTCTCAGTGCAGAGGCGCTGGGGGACGGATGCAGCATCAGACCCGTGCTGCATCCACCTAGGTGAGTATGAGTCTAAATAAATTAAATTAACCAATCCATACTTCTCTTTTAACCACTTGACCTCCAGAAGTTCATATTCATGACCAGGCCATTTTTTAGCAATACGGCACTGCGTTACTTTAACTGACAGTTGCGCAATCTTGTGATGCTGTACCCAAGTAAAATCTATGTCCTTTTTTCCACACAAATAGAGCTTTTTTTTTTGGTGCCATTTGTCACCTCAATACAATACAATATTTTTTACTTTCTGCTATAAAACATATCCAATAAAAATAACTGAAAGAATCAAATGTCTTCATCAATTTAGGCCAACATATATTCTGCTACATATTTTTGGTAAACAAAATCCCAATAAACGTTTATTGATTGGTTTGCACAAAAGTTATGGTGTCATAACATTTGTCACTGTGACAAACTATGGGATTTTTTTTCTTTACTAGTAATGGCAGAAATCAGCGACTTATAGCGGGACTGCGATATTGTGGCAGACAGTTGGACACTAACTGACACTTTTTGGGGAATAGTGACACTAATGCAGGGATGAGTGCTAACAATATGACCTGTCACTGTACTAATGACACTGACTGGTAAGGAGTTAAACATCAGGGGCAATCAAAGGGTTAACTGTGTGCCTAGCTAGTGTGTTTGTGTACTTTGGGAGGTGCTTTTACTAGGGGAAGGCATGAATCCATGTCCCTGCTTTGCAGGAACACAGGATCCATGCCTTCCCTACTGATAGAATGGTGATCTGCCTTGTTTGCATAGGCAGATGGCCGTTCTGCCTCTGTGCTGGATGATCAGTGGGTGGACATTGGGTCTGTGTCACCCGCAGATAAGCTCCCACTGTGTATAAACGTGAGTCATCTGTGCTCCGGGCCTGTATGTTTTGGATCATGTAATAACTGCATGATCCGGCGCAGCAGTGCCACCTTGCCACTGTAAGTAAGTTATACAGGTGGCAAGTGGTTAAATGCTTAAGAACTTTTTTGCAGCTTTTTAAACTTTAAGTCCTTGTCTATGTTCCAATTTAGGCTGTTCCCATGAACGCTGCCTCAGGTTTCCTTTTTCAGGGTGGCTTCTTTCTTTTGCAGCATCCTTTGGCGTCACCCTTGCATGCTGCGTCTAGAGTTGTGTCTCCCTGCACTGTGCGAATCAATAGAAACACACAGCCTCATAGCCTAGGATGACAAGGCACCCTTTGTCCCTCCCTCTTTCTTCCTGATCCCTTCTCCAAGTTAACCAATTAGCTCAAGACTGCATTGTCCACTGTTAACTCTTTCCTGTGAAGCCTGGAATTTCAGGGAAGCAGCACAGAGTACGCAGGGGTCAGCAACATTGAAAGGTGAAAATTGCAAGTGCTGGGTTACGAATTTTTAAAAATTGTTTAGTGGTAAACATTTATCTTATTGTGCTCAATAAGTTAAACTAAAAAACACTGAACGTGTAATACAACTTTAGTGTCACTAAATGCTCAAAGTTAACAAAACCTTCCAATCCAGCAGGCTGTACTGTATCCCAGCAGTTAAGAGCTGTATAAGAGCATTGTACATATATTGCAGTCACATGCACCACTCTCCTCAAACTACTTTTCCCAGTGATTATTGCGCCTGGCGAGTCTAATTTGCAGGCATCTCCATTTTTCTTCATTCAGGCTGATTCCGCTCACACTTTTTCTGGGCCCACTGTCATTCACAACTCTGCGGGAGGTGCTATGTGGGTGGTAATCAGTGGACAGTTTAGTGTTCTTTTATGTGGTGGTGCTACCCTGTTTCCCCGAAAATAAGACCTAGCGTGATTATCGGCGATGGCTGCAATATAAGCCCTACCCCCAAAATAAGCCCTACCCTGTTTCCCCGAAAATAAGCCCTACCCTGAAAACAAGACCTACAAGGACTTTAACTAGGGCTTATTTGGGGGTATGGCTTATATTGCAGCCATCACTGACAATCACGCTAGGTCTTATTTTCAGGGAAACAGGGTAGATGCATCAACCTTCAGTGGGACCACGCAGAGTGAACATGGCCACCCTCCTGAGGAAGGTTGCAGTAAGGGAGAATTCAAATGTATTTTTCCAGAAGTGCAGTCTGCAGACATCAACCAATCAAAATTCATTGTTTAGTGATCTAACTCAGGAGTCTCCAAACTATGGCCCTCCAGTAGTTCAGGAACTACAATTCCCATCCTGCCTAGTTGTGTTTGTGAATGTCAGAGTTTTACAATGCCTCATGGGACATGTAGTTCCGCAACAGCTGGAGGGCCGTAGTTTGGAGATCCCTGATCTAACTAAAGGAAAAAAATTTGCTTGATTCCCCTATCAACACAGACAGTGTTGACAGGGGAATCCCTCCCGCGCAGGGCCATCTTATCAAGCAGGCACACCTTGGAACAGCCCAGGAGCCCCAGGTGCACATAGGGCCCCATAGGGGCTATCAGATCTAGGGGGAAACGATCAGCCAGGAAACTGTCAGCTGGAGTCCTGCAGAGCCATTGTGTTCTTCTGGCAGGGGGCCGTGGAAGCTGTTCCTGCTGGGAGAACACAGTAATTATTGTCAGTGGCTACAGCAGCCGCTACGAATCGCATTTACAATTGGGCAGGCTGGTTGTACCCAAGTTGATCGATAAATTGACTTGGGTACATTCAGCCTGCCCATACATGGTTCGAATCTAGGCCAGTTCAGCAGGAATCCAATTTGAACTGTCTATGGCTGGCTTTAGTACAAAGCCTATCTGACTGAATATACATTTCTGTGACTTCAGTTGGGCTTTAATTTGCAGGTTCTCAGTTCCCCTTTCAAAAAAACTGTTGCAATAAGATATCAGCAACACATAGAGCACAATATTTTCAACAAATAACTTACTCATTGCGTTGTGAGAAAGCGCAGTAAAGAACGGCCACTGTGTAGCAATGCAATGCTTATTTATTGAGCAGAGGTGCTGCCTAATATACATATATATTTACAAACTATACATACAGTAGAAAATGTTTGTAAATTAACACACATTGATAACATTACTTATAACATTACTTATATTAATCTATTTTACACATTTCTTCAAAAAGGCTATACATTCTTTTTTAATAACATTTGAAAGTCAACAATTCTAAATGACCAACATGAAAAAAGTTGAGTTTAATCACCCCTGTACTCGGTCATTGACTAGAGATATGAGTAGCTTGTGCTTGTCCTCAGTCAGGTTTTGCAATCTGCGTGATGGAACACTTGGAGAGGCTAATATTTCCATAAAGAATTTGGCTTTATTAGATTCTGTGAAATAAAACTGTCAAAGAAAGGATTTTTTTTTTCTTTGCTGAGGATAAGAGTACATTTTCTGCTCTAGATGTATAATCAATGTTATCTGTAAACCATTTAATCATTCTGGTGGATTTTTTTCTTTTCATTTTGATGTAAAATTACACTTAAGTACATACCAGCAACTTGAAATGAACAATAAAGAAAATACGTGTCATATTGGTTCTACTATGAAGGAACATTCATACCCTCTCATTGCTGTCTCCAAAGTATATACATGGTACTTTCAATTGTACAAGATTCCATTCCTGAGAGCTTCCATATTTGTTCCAGTCTATAAGTCAGAGGTTTTACTTGTCAGGGATGTTTATCCACGACTAATTGCAACTTGCTCCATAGGATTAACATACGTTTTTTTTAACCATGCATAACAAAAAGGAAGGATAACAGATGTGAATTTATGAATACTTTTAACTCTCCAACAGTTTTTCTTAAAAGTAGGAATATATTTGCCAAAATAAGTATTAGGATAATTTTTACTGAAAATGCATATGATCTTTACTTACTGTATGAGGAAATAAAAATTTTCCCAGCACACTTACCAGCTAGCCAGAAAAATAAAACATAATATACACTGTCTAACAATTTTCATTAAAAACAGACAACGTTTTAAAATATATGTACCACTTCAAGGCCCCTTTTTATACTGCGGATATCTTGTCCCCCCGAAAGGTGCCAAATGTGGCACTGGAGGGGGGAAGGAGTACAATGAGCGGAAGTTCCACTTTTTGATGCAACTCCTCTTTAATACCGTGTATTGCCCCCTTTAACATCAATGACAACTTGAAGTCTTTTGTGGTATTTGTGGATGAGCCTCTTTATCTTCTCAGATGGTAAAGCTGCCCATTCCTCTTGGCAAAAACCTCCAGTTCCTGTAAATTCTTGGGCTGTCTTGCATGAACTGCATGTTTGAGATCTCCCCAGAGTGGCTCAATGATATTGAGGTCAGGAGACTGAAATGGCCACTCCAGAACATTCACTACTGAAATTTCTGCTGTAGCCAATGACAGGTCAACTTGGCCTTGTGTTTTGGATCATTGTCATGTTGGAATGTCCAAGTACGTCCCATGCGCAGCTTCGTGGCTGATGAATGCAAATGTTTCTCCATGATTTTTTGATAACATACTGCATTCATCTTATCATCAATTTTGACCAAATTTCCTGTGCCTTTGTAGCTCACACATCCCCAAAACATCAGCGAATCACCTCAGTGTTTTACATTAGGAAAGGTGTACCTTTCATCATAGGCCTTGGTAATTCCTCTCCAAATGTAGTGTTTATAGTTGTGGCCAAAAAGCTCAATTTTGGTCTCATCACTCCAAATGACTTTGTGCCAGAAGGTTTCTCTGTTCTGTTTGGCGTATTGTAAGCAGGATACTTTGTGGCATTTGCGTAGTAATGGCTTTCTTCTGGCGACTCGACCATGCAGTCCATCTTTCTTCAAGTGCCTCTTTATTGTGCATATTGAAACAGCCACACCACATGTTTCAGAGACTCCTGTATTTCACTTGAAGTTATTTGTAGTTTTTTCTTTGCATCCCGAATAATTTTCCTGGCAATTGTGGCTGAAATTTTAGTTGGTCTACCTGACCGTAGTTTGGTTTCAACAGAACCTCTCATTTCGCTCTTCTTGATTAGAGTTTGAACACTGCTGATTGACATTCTCAATAGCTTGGATATCTTTTTATACCCCTTTCCTGTTTTATACAGTTTAACTACCTTTTCCCGCAGGTCCTTTGACAACGGTATCTGAGCAAAACAAACTGAAAATGCTAAAATTATTTTTTAATATTCAAAGTAAACTCATCCATCCATCCACATCCCCATGCTTTTTTTTGTTGAGAAATTACTTTAAAAAAAGTTTAAAAGCTTATTTTGGACAAATTAAAATAAAATACTGCAAATATTAGAAACATCCATAGGAATAGGGATTTTACTTGTATACCTTTATCTTTCAAACGTTTGGAACAATTAAAATCAAATTAAATATAATTAAAACAATGTTATCCAATTATAAAAATGGTTTATTTGTTCCTTTTTCCTCTTCCTCTTTGTAACATAGATATTGTGGCTTTGTCATTTGCAGTACTAACATGCAAATATTATAAGGTGTTTCTCTTTTGTTATGTGATTTAAGATGTGAAGAATAGGGCTGCAACTAACGATTATTTTCATAATCGATTAGTTGGCCGATTATTGTTTCAAATAATCGGTTAATAACCTTAAAAAAAAAGTGTGGTGTATAATTTAGTTAATATGTAAAGTTTAAAAAAAAAAAAAGCTATTTATTCTTAAATATCTATATGCAGTGGTAAATATAAATAACCAACTATATGGTTAGGGAGCAAAATATTTAATCCACTCGAAGAATAACAGACAGAAGAGATATACTTTTTTGGGCAATTAGTTGTTGGGCAGATTAAAAAACACAAATTGCTGCAAAAGCGCATTACATGTTTCTCTGCAGCTTCTCCATTGAAGTATATTGAACCAAAAAAGCACCGTTTTGCATTAAAAAAAAGTCCCTGACCCTTTCCAAACAGCAGCGGCTGAAAAAAGCATAGATGTGAACATGTCCGATAGGAAACCATGTAAATGAACTGTAGTGCGTTTGTGCGAAAAGCACCAAAAAACACATAGGTGTGAACCAGGCCTGAGACGTTTAGTAACATAATGGGGGTTAAAAAAAACTAAAATTAGCCCTTTACAGTACAAAAAAAAAAGCAGATAATCACTACTGTAGGGGTTCATTTTTTTTTTACTGTAGAACTGTGAAAGTAATATTTACAGCAGCAATTATTTGCTCTTTTTGTACTATAAAGGGCTCATTTTAGTTTTTTTTAACCCCATTATGTTACTGCCCGATTAATCGATTATGAAAATAGTAATCGATTAATTTCTTAATCGATTAGTTGTCGATTAATCGATTAGTTGCTTCAGCCCTAGTGAAGAACCATATTGAATCAAAGAATGAAAGCATCTTGCAACAGCAAAAATATTTTTTTAATCCCTCTCGAACAGACATTAGACAATATACTTCATGCAATTTCCCTTTAATCCCCATGGCAAAGTATTCTTGGGTAATTCGAAGGCATGTAGATGCCCATTGGGCAATATCCTTCCTGTTGGTTGTGTGTCTTGTTCCACTTAAGAGGTGTTTGGAATATCTCAAATGACGGGACATAAATTCTGGCAGTATGGGCCTGTGTCTACAGGATTTTGTTTGCATTGGAACTACTTCTGTCCCCATATGAGTAAAAGGGAATGCAAAAGCAGCTTGAAGCATGTTAATGCAGCTTAGAAGAAAGTCAAATGCAGGTTGTAAGGAGGTCAACTGCTGGTTATGTAAATGAACAATAATATGATCTCACAAGCAGATAAAACTAATCTCAATGTAACTAAAAGGGAAGCAAGCTGCATTTTCCCATAAACACAAAGCTGTTTGATACAGAACCTAATTTGGGTTCTAAATTTCAATCACTAACAATAATTGTGACACTTATTTGGTCTTGATTGTGACTGTAGAAGCATGGCACAAATTATGCCTTTGGTGACATAGTTACTGTGCTATTTGTGTGTCCTGACAAATGCCTACATGAAAATGTCAGTTTTCTATAATTTGATCCTGACTTTTCTTTTTTTCTTTTTAAACCCACATTTACATTTACTAAAAATGTTTTAAAAAATTAGCACAAGGGATATTACTTACAGTCAGTGTAATCTGTCCCTTGTGCTGCTGGCTGCTGCTTTAGTTGAAATCTTCCATTCGCTGAAGCCCCCCCGCCACCACTATTACCCAGCCTACTAAACGTAGGCTTTAAAGATACGTGCTTGTTCTACTGGCCACTAATTGAACACATAAACACATTATCTGTAGTTTACCCATTTAGTAAAAATGGGGAAAACTTCAAACACGCTGTATTCATGTAACTGAAATAATTGGTTTGGTTGTCTGGAATGACTGTGGCTTTTTTTTTTTTGTTCCGCTGTAATCAAAAACAGCTTAATACATTGATCTTGATGGCCATCATGTGACAGATATGGGCAGAACTCCTCTGGGCAGAACTTGCTAAATATATTGGCATGGAATTAGTCATGCATTAAATATACGAGTTTTATGGGTTTGGCACAGCTAGGCTTCATTGTTCTTACAGGCTTGTGGGGAAAATTAAAGTGAAGCCGGATAGTATGATTGCCCGAAAAGTTATTGGATTTTTTGGATTCTGTGACATTTATTGAATATTATGAGATATTTATTTGCAATATATACAGTGTAGATACGTACAAGGATAAAGTAATAATTATTACTATGATTTAATCCTAAAAACATAAGATTGGTACCGCTGAGCCTTTTGACTTTATAAAGGCCTTTATGTAAACCTACAGCAAAACAGACAGCTAAGTAGGCAGTTGGAACATACAATATATTATGTGTCTTGTATTACCTGCCAAAGATCAGTAGTTCTTTTTAATCAGTCTTGATTGACTGGTGCTTGTGTGTCTGTAGGCTGGAATCAGAGGTAACACAGAATGCTACAAAACTGAACCAAGAAATTGTGAAGACATTTTCCTGACTATTACATCTAGCTAAACTGAATTACAGGTTTTGACAGGTGAAACATTTCAGGTGTATTTGCTGAAAATACAATGGAGAAATACATTGGGGTTGATTTAGTAAAACTGGAGTGCGCAAAATCTGGTGCAGCTGTGCATGACTCACTGACTTTGATTGACAACAGCAGGAGACAATGGCACCCGCTGCTGTGTCTCAGCTAATCAGGAGGTAGAATCCCAGACAGCCGAGACAGCAACATTGCTAGATCGAGATGGGCTGAGGAGGGCTGCTACACACTTTTGCATGTAGACTGCCCTAGTTTTAGCCTATATATGTTCCTGAACATCCATGATTGAAAGAACGGAAATCCAATGAATGAAAGAGTCAGTCCAGGGGTAGTAAAGCTGTGGAGTAAAAAGCTAGATGTCCTCCATCAAGAATAAGAGATGGGCTTTCTCTGACTTGCTGCAGCTTATTATGCACACTGTGAGAAGTGTGTAGTCAAGTAAGGCTGCATTCTCACTTGAGCGTATCGTTTTACTGGCATTTTTATTTGAGAGTTTTTGAGCATTTGTAGAAGTGTATTACAAGCATTTTAGAAGCATGTTGCAAGTGTTTTACAGCTTCAGGCATTTTTGTTTAGCCAATAGAAAGCACTAGATGGATGAGAAGGAGAGGAAACTAGGGTTGGAGAGCTGCTGTTTGAGCAGAAAAAGCGCAACAAAATGCGCAAAAAACACTCAAGTCAACACTATTGAAGTCTATGGGGGTAAAAATGCTTGTAATCTGCTAAAAACAAGCTCATGTACTTTTCTGAGCAACATGCGTTTTGCGTCAGGTGACAGAATGCTCAGATGTGAACAGGGGCCATTGAGATGAATGGGATTTGGCTTGTTGTGCGTTTTAGAGCTACAAGCTTCAAGCAGAAATCTCTAAGGTAAGGGTGAGAGTTCTCCTAGTAACACTTGGGTTTGGGAACCCCACTGTGTCAGAAATCACATGGACGGGTCACTTTTTCTGCACTGTGCCTCATTGGGCTAGGCCGTTTGGCTAAGTACAGGGCAATTTTGTTACCAGGCCTCAGGACCCACCAGTGCACCTGCAATAGCCCTATTTATTTAATTTAGTTTTCTCTCATGTTTTTGTCTGTGTTTCTTTTTATCACTGGATGGAGAGTGTGGGTCCTCAGGCCCCCTGAAGTCTAAGGGGAGGATGTGTGGCCATCAGGTTCTTTCTCCCCTAAACCAGGGGGTCTCTCTTCAGGAGAGCATCTCACCTGGTACTAGTTGGTTGGCTTTGGATGACCATAAGGACAGGGGTCTGCCAGGCCTTTTGGCTAGGTGGACCAAGTTGAGCCTTGCCCTCGTCAGAAGCCTTGCACCCCAGAGGTCAGGGTAAGGTGCTACCCCTTTGCGGGTAAAGGGGGGGTGGACAAGGGACACACCCTTAAGTGCACTTTTTTTGTGTGTGTTTTTCACATATCATCATATTTGATGTATGAGATTTATTATTCCACAAACACTGTGGGGTTAGGGCCCTCCACTCCTTCTGCCAACCACTAAATATGAAGATTATTCCTCCTGTTTCGGTTCTCCGCATCATTCGCCTTATACTCCAGGGCTTTGAGTTTAGTCTGTATGGTGCAGAGAGCAGAGGAGTGCTTAGTAACCGTGTCTTCAGTGAGGCCTTCACACTGCTCCATCTCAGACACTCGCGAGCGAAGTTAATTGATGTCCTGCCTCATGAGACCCATCTCCAGCTGCACCGCCTCAATCTTCGTGGTAAGCGTAGCTTGACATGTGGCAATCGCCGACATTATGTCCGCCACAAAGCTTGGTGGGGAAGAGGTGTCCTCCAGCATGTCCATCTGTGATACCATGTTGCTCTTCCACGTGATGTGAGGCTCCACGCGGGCCGCAGGAGACGGGGTCTGTACTTCCTTGATCAGCGAAACCAGAGCTGCTTTCCTTTGTCAGGGGTCCCCTTGGAGGAGCGGCATCTCATCTGGATATAATCCACTGGTAACCAGGTATAATAGCACCCAGGAGAAGGATATTATCAAAGTCAGCCAGCAGAGCTCCAGAATATGCAGCCGCTCAGGTTGTCATCTTGGACATGTCCTCATGAGATATATTATTAGTATTATACTCAAACTTATTGTTACAAACTTCACTGATTGCTTTCGCTAGCCCCTACTAGCATATATCATATGTAAGTATTTCAACGGAGGATAGATATACCTGCTTTCTCTATGGTCATTAAGGGTCCATGCACACTGGGCTAAAAAAACACTACTTCTACAGGAGTTTTACATTTTGCGTGTAGACGCAGCACAATATTATCCATGCACATTAGGATGATTAGAGGCATATTTTAAGCTCAATGTTTAGAGGCAAAAAAATAACCCTTCTGCCGTTTTTGATAGAAGTTTTCTGGCAGAAAAAAGGTGAAACGCTTCTTACGCATTTTTTTCTGCCAAAAGAACTGGTGTTTTTTAAGCCTGTGCATGGACCCTAAAGCTGAGCTCTGTGATAAGCAAATATTGCCTAAATACAAGAGACATGTATTTTTCCTGGAATCTTGGTGTGCTTTGCACTGTATATTTTTTGCAGATCTGTGCAGTAATGCAATGTGAAACTTTACCTCCGTGTAGGAGCTTCCTGTAATAAAAACCTTTTACTTCTTCTCTCTCTCCTCCTACAAGGTGACTGGTCTTGTCTTCACCCCTTCCTGTAGTTTTCTAAAGGCAGCCTATAGTTAATGGAGCCTGCTGGGTCCCTCCCACAGCTCTGCTCTCTGCCCACCCAGACTATGTACAACACAGTGATGATGAAACTGCTACTTTTATGGGCAATAACCATGTTGGCAAAGGCATTTAGTGCACGCAATGTGAATTTATATCCATTTTGGCTATTGAGGAATAAATATAATTAAACGTTTTTGTGCACAGGGTTCATCTTTAACCTTTTTTTATCAAAGAATAGGTGCAGGTATTCCTCCCTTCTGAGTCACCCCTTGCCTCCGCCCCCCCACCTACCTCCAAGCACCGTTCCTTGGTTCCACCTCCTACCACTCCCCTCCCAGTTCCACCCCTTTCAGAGAATACAGAACCAAGTATAAATTTGTTGTGCTAAGTAATTTGTATGCGCTTTGCTAATGATAACAAGAAAAGCATTAAAATAGATCCCCTCCATATCAAAAACACCCCCTCAGTAACAATGTATCAGCATGGCAACAATAGACCCCCCAGCAACAATAGAACCCCTGCAACTAAATACCCCTAACAACAGCAGATCTCTGCCAGCAACAATACAGTAGATCTCCCAGAAGCCACCATCAATAGGCCCTCCAATAGCCAGCAACATTAGAGCCCTCCATCAACAGTAGATCCCTACCAGCTACATGAGACCCCCTCCAGCAACAATAAAACCCCCCACAAGCAACAATCGACTTCCCCAGCAACAATAGATCATTCCCAACAATGGATCCCTCTAGCAACAATAGATCCTCCAGCAGCCAGGATCAGTAGACCCTCCAGCAAACCTCAGCACCCTATTCAGTGCTGAAGGTGCCGGAACTGCGTTCCCCCGTGTCCCTGCTGAAAAAAATCCCTGTCTTTAACTATTTCCATGGTCGCTCAGAGCAAATGCAGTTTACATATTGGTATGGTCGTACTTGTAAATGTTCTCTTCCATTTGGACCTGGTTTAAATGTGCTTGCCTAGGATTTACAATCTGTCTTTGGCCACTTTGGGAATCTGGGTAAAAGTAGTTGGTGGCATGTAAGAAGGTACAGGCTACACTTCTGTTTTTATTGTCTGCTATATGCATCGGAGTGCTGTATGTCCTTTACCAAAGTAAGTGCTTTGCACCCACTTTCAATGTTAATTTTTTTATATCGGTTTGTTGCAGATTTTCCCTCACTTCCTTTCTGGTGAAGTCATTGTTAGCAGGATAGCAAGTGAGGTTAAAACTCTTTAACAGAACCCCAGTTAGAAGTAAAGACCCAACAAGAATACTAATTGTTTCCCACTCTATCCAAAACTGGAAAACAGAGTTTTTGGCTAGACAGACACTTTAACCACTTGCAGACTGCCCACCGCCTTTTTAGTGCGGCAGGGTGGCCCCGCTGCGCCTGATCACGTACATGTACGTGATCGCACGCTCGCATGCTTCCCCATCAGTGCCCCATCAGTGCTGTCATTCGCCAATGACTTATGGCCAGGACCTACTGATTAGCTTACTAACAACACAGGGCTCTGTACACAGAGCAGCAATGTGGCTGTTTTTTCTCTCTGAAAAGCAGGGTGAAAACAAAGTCATATCTATTAGTAAAAGCAGCACATAATACACACATTACACAATGTTAGGCACATAGTTAATCCCTTTGATTGCCCCTAGGTGTTAACCTCTTCCCAGCCAGTGTCATTAATACATTGTACAGTGACAGTGTATAGTATTATCACTGATCACTGTATTACTGTCCCTGGTGATGTCAGTGTCAGTCAGTTCCCACCAAGTGTCAGTTATTGTCAGATTGCCCACCGCACTATACTGAAAAAAAAAGATTCTATAACTTTCACGCAAACTGGTCAATATACACTTATTGGAAATTTTTCTTACCAAAGACATGCAGCATTCTGGCCTAAATTTATAAAGATATTAGATTTTTTAATTGGATATATTTTATAGCAGAAAGTAAAAAAAATATATATATTTTTTTTTTTCAAAAACAGTATTGATCAAATACCACCAAAAGAAAGCTCCGTTTGTATGAGAAAATTATATAAATTAATTTGGATACAGTGCTGCATGATCGCAAAATTGCCAGTTAAAGCAGCACAGTGCCGAAAAGCAAAAAATGCCCTGGTCATGAAAGGGGAAAAATATTCCGGAGCTTAAGTGTTTAAGCGGAACTACGTTGAAAACCCTGCTATTATT
Source organism: Lithobates sylvaticus (assembly GCA_028564925.1). Lineage (NCBI taxonomy): Eukaryota > Metazoa > Chordata > Amphibia > Anura > Ranidae > Lithobates > Lithobates sylvaticus. The sequence continues at coordinate 462,399,352 of CM053026.1, read as the reverse complement.
TTGAGCCAAGGAAGCTGCCATATTAACCTCTGTTTGATCTGCAGCTGCCATAATGCTGCACATGTGATCAGTTATAACACCAGCCATTTGGGGGGTTGACAGTTTGAGAGTACAAGCAACTGTTACAGCTATCATTCATGGTATGGCTTGAATGTAACTGTTTGGGGAAACAATTAAATCAATGAGCTTGGTTCCACTTTAACGCAGAACGTTATTATTATTATTATTATTAGAACAACATCTTTGCCATTCTGAAGCTTCCCTCCAACCACTTTGCATCTTATTTGATGTATACTGTGATTCTGTACTTGCCAAATATGCTGCAGAAATCTCCCTCCACTGAGTCTGGCTGCATCCATTTTAACTGTGGGTAGCTGAAGCTGCTGCCTGCTCACTTCCTGGATTTACACAGACACACAGAAGCACACCTTCAGCTCTGCAGCTCTCATTGGCCCTCTTATAACTCATCCCTCTCCCTTCCTGGTAAACTCTCATGAAAGTGAGAGAGAGAGCTGTGCATGATGTCATAAGCCTAGGTTTTTTACCAGACAAGAAACAGGAAGTGGGCTGTATAAGGTATTTACTGGCAGAAACAAAATATTTTACTATCCAAAGTCAAAACAACAAGGGCAGAGGATTTAATAGATGGAAAGTTTAAAAAATTACAGAATGACCGCTTTAATGAATGAATGATTTGTATAGCGCTGCAAATGTGAACTGAATCGCCTCAAGGCCCCTTTCACACGTGCGGACCGTATGTCCGTATTTCATCCATCCGTTTTCGGATGAAATACGGACATACATGCATCCCTATGTGTTAGAGGGTGTCAGATGAAGGAAGGAGGGATTTTCTCAGCTAAGCACACCCTCCTGCATGTATGCCTGAGCTAAGGGCAGATGGGTTCCAGGAAGTAAACGCTACATGAATCATCTTCCCTTACTCGAGATGGCCATGGCCAGAAATGTTAGAGGGGTGTTTTTCAAAGTGATTTCCCAGCAAAATAAAACATGGTGAAATGGATGGATGGATGGGTTTGCTTTGAACATTAAAAATGAATTAAATTGCATTTTTGGTTTGTGGTGCTCAAATGCAGTGTAGTTCCATTTTAAAGCCCAACTCTGGGAAATTTGAACATGATCACTTGCAGTAGGGTTAACTGCTTGTGTAGTCAAGGGGAGAGGAGAAGCAATATAACGTACATTATCCTCCGCTCCCCCAGCTGATCCAGCGGTGGACTGTCCCTTGGCATCATCACATCCAATGCAATACTTTAGACCATTAGAGCATAGGGGAGAAGATGCTGCAGGGACAGTCCAACAGCACAGAGGAGAGGATCAGGTGAGTAAATCTACTTTAACAACTCCCCTAGACCTAATCAAGCTATTAACCCTTGCAGCGCAGGTTCTGCAAGGGATCATTTTTAAGTTTCCTGGAGTTGGGCTTTAGGTAGAAGAAATTTTATTTTCGGAAAGTTGATTTACTTTAGAGCTCTTTCCTACTCCACATGATTTTTGATTTTAAGGTATTTTACTTCAGGTAAACTTCCATTTGTTTTTTAAGTAGGCTTTAAGGTTTAAGAAAGGAAAAGTTTGCCGCTGTGCCAAATCGCCAACCGTTTGTTTCCTTGCCAAAATCGCTCATTTCTCTCCATATGCTCCCTATTCTTTCCTTTCATCTTCATGTTAGGAGTAGCCGCCATAAAAGTTAATCATTACACAGAAGGATTTAAAGATTTAGAAACATTCCCCAAGATATCTGTTGTGTTTTGTAGTCTTTAAAAATGCCATTCATTGTCGGAGCGTTTTTGTTAGTTTTTAGGGGGAGTAGATGGTAGATAAGAATGCACCTGATCCTGTAGAGCTATTGAAACCCATACATGACCTCCCAGACAAAGTCGTCTATTTATTTAAAGTGATATTTCTCTTGTAGGAAAGTCTAATCATACTTCATGAAAGGGTCTCTTTTTATGTACTCTGCTCAAGAAAACTATTTCAGGTCATGTCTCCCACACTGCAACTGAATGGACCCTTATCTTCTGTATGAGGGAGTGTTGGCTTCATTTGCACAATGTTATTAATGTATGAAGTGGAATGTAGGGAAGATATTTACATTTACTTTATTCTGTCCCAATATAAATCTTCATACACCTCTTACAGTGTGTTTACAATAAACTATGTAGAGTCACTCGGTATGAATGAATGTACTGTACATTCCATTAGCCTATCTCAGTGAATGTTGCTACTTTTAAAATGACTAAAGTATGCTCTCGCTAGGTTAATTAAATAAATGTTAAAGGTGCTCTATAGTCACAGTATACACTTTCATTATATAACATCAGCACTGTAATAACGATACAAACAATGGTTATGTTCGACGATCTAATACAGGGGGGGCCAACCAGTGGCCCGCGGAGCCCTCTGATGTGGCCCGCGACCTCCTGCTCTGGAATGGTGGGTTAGCAAGCCCAGATCGCAGGTTGCCCACCCGTCATACCACAGCATCAGTGTTGTGAATGATGCTGGTGGTAGAGGAGAGAAGAAAGCGGCTGCAGAGCCCCATAAGCTGATGCTTCCTGTACACTGCCGGCTTTTGCCACAGGCAGAGTCTATGGCAAAGTTCAGTTAACCCGCAGGATAGACACAGGTGCACTATGCTGCGCCCGCGGTGTGGGTAAACCACAGCACATCAGTGAGAAAGCAGTTTAGGCCCTTTTCACACGATCGGCCCTACCCAATCGGACCCTCAATTCACCTCTACAAAGCGGCAGATGTAAACAGACTTTTGTCCGTTTACTCCCGCCTGCCTCCAATCCGATCCTCCAAAAAAAATAGAAGAGAATTCGTCCCCTTCCATCTGGGTGGATCGGATCAAGGGGGCCTATAGAGTAGCCGTGACCTGTCAAACGCCCGCTCCGCTCATTGTGGCCTGCGACTGGTTACCAAGTTGCTTAAGTGGCCCTCGCTCTTAAAAAGGTTGGGCACCCCTGATCTAATATAAACTTACTTAAAAAATCTCCTTCTTGGACTCCCTGTTTTCTAAGGACTACATATCCAAAGGTACCTTGCTACATGCAAGCAGTGAGTCCTGCGATGTCTCTGCCCCTCCTGAGAAATCCTTCTGCCGTCACCTCTGTAGCTCAGAAGGCAGGCTCTGTGAATTCTGTGATACAGGAGTGCCTGCTCACAGGGCATAGTGCTATTTGCCACAGAACTCAAGAAATTAAATGTTTGGGGAATCTTCAGTAGGTTTACAAACTTCAAGATCAGATTAACCACTAGCGGACTGCCCATTGTCTTTTTACTGTGGCAGGGTGGCCCCACTGCTCTGGCTCATGTACATGTATGTAATCCAGCATTTCCGGGTAGGGGGGCACACATGCACATGCCTGCCGCCCCTTTTGTGCTGTCATTCACTACAGCACAAGTCAATTAGCAGGTCCTGGCCAACGATTTATGTCTAGGACCTACTGATTGGCTTAGCCAATCACAGTACAGAGCGCTGTGCTTACTAACAGCACAGGGCTCTACACGGATCAGCGATGTGGCTGGGCAGGGAGAAAACACAGCCACACCTATTAGTAACAGCAGCACACATTACACATTTTTAGACACACAGTTAACCCTTTGATTGCACCTAGATGTTAACAGCTTCCCAGCCAGTGTCATTTACAGTGTACAGTATTAGCACTGCTCCCTGCTTTAATGTCACTGGTGATGTCAGTGTCAGTTAGCTAGTTCCCACCCAGTGTCAGTTAGTGTCAGATTGCTATCATAGTCCCACTATAAATCACTGATCACCACCATTAGTAGTATTAAAAAAAAATCCAGTATATATACCATAGTTGGTAGACGCTATAACTTTCACACAAACCAATCCATATACACTTATTGGGATTTTTACAAAGGACATGTAGCAGAATAAATTTTGGCCTAAATTTATGAAGAAATTAGATTTATTTTATTGAATATGTTTTATAGCAGAAAGTCTTTTTTTTCATTTATATAATAAAAAAATAAAAACCCAGGGGTGATCAAATACCACCGAAAAAAAGCTCTATTTATGTGAAAAAAATGATATAAATGTTGACAGATTTTGACAGAGGAAGGATGGTGAGTACAGGTCAGTGTCCTAGCCACATTGCAGGACCTTAAGTAGAGTGCTCATCTGTGATTTGTATTCAATTTGAAATTGTTGACAGTGGGGTTAATTTACTAAAATTGAAGTGCAAGATCTGGGGCAGCTCTGCATAAAAAACAATCAGCTTCCATTTTTTTTTTTTGGCCACCATGCACAATTGCACAAGATTTTTCACTCTCCAGCTTTAGTAATTCAACCTCACTGGCATCTTCATCAGGCTTAACTTTTCTCTGCCAGACTTTTAACCTCCCTGGCGGTATGATTATTTCAGATTTTAGGTGCTGAAAGCGGTACCATTATTTTGCATGGAAATTTGGCGTTTTATATTGTAGGACTGTAATTCTTAGAAATGATTCACTTAAATCCGTCCAAACAAAAGTCTAATAGACATCCCGGGTATGATAAAGTTTGAAATACGAAATGATAAATTATAATATAATATTATATAATAATAAAAATAAAATATAATAAATAATAACAAATAATAATATAATAATAATAAAAATTATTCAATAATGTAATCAAATCAAAAACACAGAAATTTGCTCAGTTGCAGAATTGTCGCTGTCATTACTTTTAGTGTTTGATGACGAATTTCCCCACAAATCACTATCGCTCACTTCTGCAAGTGATTCTAATTTATTATCGCTGTTTTCTAGCTGGTCTAAACGCACTTTTGATGTAAACTGACATTTTTTGGTTGCTATGGACAATCTCCAGTTTCCTGGCATAAAGAATAGTATTTATAATATAAAACTGCATGCAGGACACTGGACAAACCAATAGGGACAAAGGGGATGTGTAATTATTTGATACAGTACTGTAATCTGTAAGATTATAGTATACTGTATCTATACTGTGTTTTTTACTTTTTGAATTTGGCACCGAACTCCGTCCCCGTGCGTCGCAACGCTCGCAGGGAACGGAGCTCGGCACTGTGAATCGAGCGAGACACGGTGGCTCGCAGATCACAGCCGGGAGACATCGCAGGATCCAGGGGACAAGGTAAGTAACCTCTACATGGATCCTGCGATGCGATCCCAAGTCTGGCTCAGGAATACCGCTTTTGGTACTAAAATCTCACCCCAAGCCAGACTCGGGAATACCGCCAGGGAGGTTAAGATACTTGATATTTTCCTAGCTATGCAAAATGTCTTCACTCTGCAAACCTAAAGACCACTTTTACTAAAGGAAAATAGGCTGTTCACTTTGCAATGGGATATTCTCCAGAGGCTAGTGAATGTGGTGAAATTGCACTTTGCAAAGAATAATAATGGGAAATTTAAAAAAGGACAGCGTTTTTGCTTGCACATGTTTGAAGTCAACAGAGCTTTACCCCATTCACTAAGCTTTCTAGTCTCATAAAAATCAACTCCGTAGGGGGGATTTACTAAAGCTGGAGTGTGCAAAATCCGGTGCAGCTCTGCATAGAATCCAGTCAGCTTCCGGGTTTTTTGGTTAAAGCTTATTTTAAACTCTCCGGTTTTATTAACCACTTGCCGACCAGCCACCGCAGTTTTACGACGGCAGAATGGCTCAGAAAAGGTGAAACTACGCTATGTAACGCTATATAAAAAAATTTAGAATAAAAATGCCATAAAACTATCCCCTATTTTGTAGACGCTATAACTTTTGCGCAAACCAATCAATATACGCTTATACCAAAAATATGTAGAAGCATACATATCGGCCTAAACTGTTTTTGGGGGATATTTATTATAGCAAAAAGTTAAAAATATTGTGTTTTTTTCAAAATTGTCGCTCTTTTTTTGTTTATAGCGTAAAAAAACAAACACAGAGGTGATCAAATAACACCAAAAGAAAGCTCTATTTGTGAGAAAAAAAGGACGTCAATTTTGTTTGGGTGCAACATCGCATGACCGCGCAATTGTCAGTTAAAGCGACGCAAATGCCGAATCGCAAAAAGTGCTCTGGTCGGGAAGGGGGTAAAATCTTCCGGGGCTGAATCGGTTAAATCAACCCCTATGTATTTCTTCATTGTACCTTCAGCAAATACACCTGAAATGTTTCACCTGTCAAAACCTGTAATTCAGTTTAGCTTCTGATTCTGGGGGCTCCAGTTTTAGTAAATGTCTCCCTGTGTGTCTACTTTAAGTGGAGCTCAGGAGAGTATTTATTCCTCTGATTTGCTAATATAATATAATTTTTGTATATTCTTGATGGGGTCAGTTCCAATTAAGTATGTACCTATTTGTTTCCTTTATGTTATTCTGTGTAGACACAAGCAATTCATAAAAATAGATCTTTTTTCCTTGTGAAATATTAAAACCCTTTTGCTTTTGATAATAATTTGTTTATCTCAGATACAATATATCCTGGTTAGAAAGAGTAGACTTTGCCAAAAAAAAAAATGGAAAGCATTTGCTTTTTACTGTTTCCAGAAGTATTTTTTATAGCTGGACAGATGTTTTTTACCTTACTACCTAAGTTGTCCTGATTGATAGCATTGGAAAGAAGAATTTGCTTTGTTTCCTCTATCAGCCTATCCCATTTTTGCCCTTAAATGAAGGGGAAAACTGATTACCTACAATTGTTAACAGAGACATCTATATCTATAATTATTTTGGATATCAAAAATTTAAGACTTTAACTGCTTCCCGACCGCCTCCTGCACATATACGTCAGCAGAATGGCACGGCCAGGCAAAACCATGTACAGGTACGTGGCCCTTTAATTGCCTGGCCGTGGCTCGCTCGTGACTGGGTCGGGAGCTCCGTGACCCCGGCTGCGGGACCAGCAGACCCGATCGCTGCTGGTGTCCCGCGATCGGGTCACGGAGCTGAAGAACGGGGAGAGGTATGTGTAAACAAACCTCTCCCGCGCTTCCTACTCTGCCTGTCATTGATCGGCTGTTCCCGGTCATCGGGAAAGCCGATCAATGACGTCAGACGTCAGCCCCGCCCCCTAATGTAAAAAAACACACACGTCACAGCCCATAACCCCTCCCCTCCCCCTAGTGGTTAACTCTTTCACTGCCGCTGTCATTTATACAGGAATCAATGCATTTAAATAGCATTGATTTCTATATAAATGACAATGGTCCCAAAAATGTGTCAAAAATGTCCGATGTGTCCGCCATAATGTCGCAGTCACAATAAAAATCGCTGATCGCCGCCATTACTAGTAAAAAAAAAAAATTAATAACAATGCTATAAAACTATCCCCTATTTTGTAAACGCTATAACTTTTGTGCAATCCAATCAATAATCGCTAATTGCAATTTTTTTTACCAAAAATATCTAGAAGAATACGTATCGGCCTAAACTGAGGAAAAAAAATGTTTTTTTATATATTTTTTGGCGATATTTATTATAGCAAAAAGCAAAAAATATTGCATTTTTTTTTCAAAATTGTCGCTCTATTTTTGTTTATAGCGCAAAAAATAAAAACCGCAGGGGCGATCAAATACCACCAAAAGAAAGCTCTATTTGTGGGAAAAAAAGGACGCCAATTTTGTTTGGGGGCCACGTCGCAATTGTCAGTTAAAGTGACGCAGTGCCGAATTTCAAAAAGGGGCCTGGTCCTTTGGCTGCCAATTGGTCCGGGCTGAAGTGGTTAAGCAGGATAGCTAGTTCCCCATGATCTAACACTGCCAGTAGATGTGATTAGAACCAAATTGTACTAGTCTATATAAACACACTGATTAAAAAGGAAATTAATACAAATTTAATTGTCACGCCAAAGATAATAAATGCAGCAAACAGCAGAACTTTTACGTGCAAAATGTTGGTATACTTAAACACGTTTTTTCCTTTGTTTAGTCTAGGTATATATTTGGATTGTTATTCTCTCAAAGATCAATGATGCTAATTCTAAACAAGGATCAGTTATAAAAGTTGCTTTATTTTGTTTTTCTGTTTTCCTTTTTTAGGTGAGGACGCTGTTTGTTAGTGGATTACCGTTAGATATTAAACCCCGGGAGCTGTACTTACTATTCAGACCATTCAAGGTATTTACTAGACATCTTCTCATTTTAAGTACTTATGTCCAGGTTTTTGAAAGGTAAACTCTATACTATTTTGTGATTGTGAATTAAATCAAGATGGGACTTTAATCTACTTGGAGAGTATTTGCCTGCTATAAGATAAAGAAGAATACCAACCTATATGCATTTGGCTTTAAATAAAAAGTATTCCAAATTATCAGTTAGTAAGTCATGCCTAAGAGCAGGAGCCACAAAATGCTTATTATTTATGGTCCTACCCAGAATACCTTTTGTTGTGTTCCCCTGGAAAACTAGTTTCTCTAAACCCCTCAAACTACCATTCTCATGTCCACTAAGTTTCCTTCTTGAGAAGAGAAGGACACTTCCTCTATGAGTGGAATCAGTGGTCCCGCTGCAGAGGTCCAACACACCACCTGCTAAGTCATGCTTATAGATCTTTAACAAGCAAAGCTCATGCTCCCTGCTGCATGGAGAACTCTAGGGCTGAGTAAGCAGGGGGCTTGGTTGAACTCTGCAGAAAGACCACTGCTTCCACACAGACAGCAAGGACCCTTTTATACAGTATGCTGGCATGGAACAGGCTTCCCTACTCAGGCTGTGGCAGTTTTTCTTAAAACAAATGAACTGTATGACTTTACAATTTTTTTAAGCACCTGGAATGTACTTAGCTGATTCAAACTAAAAATCCATCTATGCCTTAAGACCCCTTTCACACTGCGCCGCCACTGGCGTCAGCGGTAAAGCGGTGCTATTTTTGGAACCGCTTTACCGTCGTTTTAGCGGCGCTATTCGGCCGCTAGCGGGTCGGTTTTGACCCCCCCGCAAGCGACCATAAAGGGGTTAAATCCGCCCGCAAAACCGTTTTGCCCATGGTATAGCAGCGCTGCCCCATTGATTTCCCCTCTCCTTCACCGCTCCAAAGAAGCTGCTGGCAGGACTTTTTTTGACGCCCTGCCAGCGCACGGCTCCAGTGTGACAGCTCTCGGACTTTCACACTAGTGTGAATGGAGCAACTGTTTTAGGGCGGTTTGCAGACACTATTTTTAAAGCTATAGCGCCTGCAAAACGCCCCAGTGTGAAAGGGGTCTAAATGAAGGTTGTGCAATGAGACATGCTGAACTAAAAAAAAATAACAGCTGAGTAAATTGTTAAGGCTGTTGCCTTACATCACAACATACCAGGAACCAATTAAAAAACACCAACACACAAGCACAGTGCATTATTAAAAGCATGCATTGGAGCAGCGATAACGTCACTCCCGCGCATGCGCACGAGAGCGGAATATCGCCGTGATCTCGGCATGCGCAGTACGCCTGCGCGCCACTGTCTACGGCGCATGCGCCATAGATAGTGGTGCCTTTTCTTTTCTAAATATCTCCTAAACCATGTAGGTTTAGGAGATATTTATTGGACCTACAGGTAAGCCTTAATCTAGGCTTACCTGTAGGTCAAATTGGTCCCAGAGGGTTTACTTCCACTTTAACCGTGTGTTTTTACCTCTCTTTCATCCGCAGGTGTAAACATATGCTAGACCATTGGAGTCTCCTGTAATCCAAATCTTCACTATTCAGAATGTAACAGCTTTATCATTTCTATACTGACTGTCATTTGTAAATTCTGGAATTAATTACTGCGATCACTCTGGCGAACTAATCTCTTCCAGAGGTTCACACAGGGTTTCCTACTACTTGATATATAAGCAAGATGGATGTGTTCTGTTTTTTTAATTCAGATTGCTAGAGTAAAAACTGTATTATGTCAGTACGCACTTTTCTTTGCATTCTGATAGTACTGTACTACAATTTGCACTAAGGCCCTGTTCACACTTCTGCATTTTACGTGCATTTTAGGTGCAGTATGTTTAAAAAAAAAAAAAATCCTACTTGCTACATCTTTGATGAAGTCCACGTAATATGGCATCCAATGTTAATGCACATAAAAAAGTACATAAAAAAGCACCTAAAACACAATGCACCGAAAACCACTCTGCACAGATGTGCCCTTACGGCCTGAATGTAAAAGGCTATAGGGTGTTAAACAGCGAAAACACTATCTAGGGCATTTTATTATACAGATTGCAGCATATGTATTTTCCAAACAAGGCACATCAAACTGTTTTTGGAAATTTATATTTTAGATATTTATGTTGCTTTTTGTTTCTTATGCCAGAATGAAGTGGGACAACAAGCTTATTAAATAGCACCTATGTAAATAGCTGTTGTCCTGCTTTATTCTGACTTTAAAAAATTAGTTTTTAAATTGTTTTTTTTTTTTTTTTTTGCTCTTTAGGGTTATGAAGGTTCATTAATAAAGCTCACATCAAAGCAGGTAAGTGGATGTATTCTCATTATATTTCATAGACCTCATTACTGTATATGAATTACCTGAACTTTAGGTTCAGTAACAGAGCCAGGCTTAGATGACTGCACCTGAATGCACACAATAATAGATGATAGCCACGGGGCCACGTCACACTTTTGTCACCTGTGAGTTTTCACTATGCAGGTCAAACAGGATAGTGATAAACTTTCCAACTTCCATGTGTCGCTCCCTGGCTGGGTGGATGATCAAGATGTCTCTTCACTCATCCAGCCAGCAAAGGAGTGATACATTATAAGTAGGTTAGTGTTTTGTCTGCAAATTTTAGCAGTCCTGTGTTGTTACCAGCAACAGCATCTCTATAGTTACATACATAATAAATATATTAGCGATTCCAGAGTTCCTAAGAACTCTCTCTGTGCTTCCACTTCTTGTAATAGGGTGACAACACTGTTAAATCTACAATGAAACCACACATGGCTCTTCCCCCCTACCAAGTACTCCCCTAGAAAGTCACTTGCTAGGGGGGCATTTATGCATGTTCGTTCCCGAGCCCAGCTCTGTGTATCCATAAAACCATATCTTATCACTGGCTCTGATTGACAGCAGCTGCTGTGTCTGAGCCAATTAAGAGTGAGAGAGCCGAGAGAGCCTCTGCTTTTGTGCACGTTGCCGAATCGAGATATGGCCCAGGTACGTATTTAAGAGGGGCTGCAGGGGGAGCTGCATGCCGAAGGTTTATTTATCTTACTGCATAAAATGCAGTAAGGTAAAAAACCTTCTGTCTTCATAACCACTTTAAATATGTCATTTTTGGTTTTGCCTATTTAACCACTTCACCCCAAGAAGAATTGACCCCTTCCTCACCAGAGCACTGTTTGCGATTCGGCACTGCTTCGCTTTAACTGAAAATTGCGCGGTCGTGCAACGTGGCTCCCAAACAAAATTGACATCCTTTTTTCCCACAAATAGAGCTTTCTTTTGGTGGTATTTGATCATCCCTGCGGTTTTTATTTTTTGTGCTATAAACCAAAAAAGAGCGACAATTTTGAAAAAAAAAATCATTATTTTTTACTTTTTGCTATAATAAATATCCCCCAAAAATATATAAAAAAAAAAAATGTGTTCCTCAGTTTAGGCCGATACCTATTCTTCTACATATTTATGATAAAAAAATCGCAATATGCGATTATTAATTGGTTTGCGCAAAAGTTATAGCGTTTACAAAATAGGGGATAGTTTTATGGCATTTTTATTAATATATTTTTTTTTTACTAGTAATGGCGGCGATCAGTGATTTTTATCATGACTGCAACATTATGGCGGACACATCGGACATTTTTGACACATTTTTTGGACCATTGTCATTTATACAGCAATCAGTGCTATAACAATGCACTGATTCTTGTGTAAATGACACTGGCAGTGAAGGGGTTAACCACTAGGTGGCAGTATAGGGGTTAAGTGTGTCCTAGGGGCGTGTTTCTAACTGTGGGGGGCGTGGCTGTGTGTGACACGTCACTGATCTCTGCTCCGATCACAGGGAGCAGAGATCAGTGACACTGTCACTAGGCAGAACGGGGAGATGCTTGTTTAGCATCTCCCCCTTCTTCCTCTCCGTAAGACGATTGTGGGTATCCCCGCGGCGATCGAGTCTGTGGGACCCGCGACCCGACTCACGGAGCTTGCCCACCGGCTGCCTCTTAAAGGGCAACATACAGGTACGTTATTCTGCCTGTACGTGCCCTTCTGCCGCAGTATATCTGCATGAGGCGGTCGGGAAGCGGTTAAGCAACACACCTCTGACATCGCCCAACCACCAGCTAAGTGATTGGACAATGAGGGAGCTGCTGAAGCCTGATGAGGTTATCCCTCTGTTCACTTTGCTGTCTGTCATTTTGTTTGTTTTTTGCATGCAGCTCATCTTATTGGCTCCAAGTACTGCCACTCCCTGTCTGAGTGCCTTTGTACAGGAAACTAAAAGAAGTTGAAATAAAGTCAAGTAAATCAATAAAAATAAAATAAAAAATGCATGAAAAATATATTCCAGAGTTCCATTATGTATGTATGTTATATATGACTAGAGTTCAACTTTAAAGTGACCGTTTTACCATTCTGTACATAGAATATTTAACTTACCTTATTAACGTAAGTATTTAGCAGTTACAAAAAAAGTCTTTCTGCTGTTAATTTGCCCCCGCCCCCCCCCCCACCCCATTTTTTACAGAAGAATTCCTTCTATTTTCTGCTATATCCAACACTGCCAGAAGCGTTGGAGGCTTTATGTCACCAGCTGGCAGGGAAGTGTTGTGCAATCTGAAAAGGCAGAGTGTCCGAACAGAGACCTGATATTACAGTCTGGTATTCAGATTCTGCAGTCTAATGTACTATCAGATAGAAAGTGTATCTTTCAGTAACCTTACAAGTATGCATGAATACATTCTTTACATACTGTACCTTCTTATACAGCAACATTATGATTAATCAAAAAAGATGTACCTTTTATTATTAAAAAAAAGCACTACTTGACTTTTGGACAAGTGACTTTGCCTAGAATGAGATCATTTCATCAGTGTGCTGCATGCAGGAGGAAGTATGCTTTGTGCACTCCAACTGCATCTAGCATATCTAATTACCTACAACCGCTGGGACCCCTGAGCACATGTGTGTTCGCTGTACATCCTATCATCCCTGGGTTCCAGTGAGTTCAAGCACCAAAGCCCCACTAGGAACCTTTTCACTCTTGTCAACCTGTGCGTCCAGCACCCCAGTGCTGCAAAGTGTCCCTGGAGCTCTTCCTGCCTGTGAATCCAGCAGCCCAGTGCTGTGAGTGACTTCTGCTAGTACTTCTGCCTTTATGTAGTCCAGCACTCCAGTGCTGCAAGATACCCCTGCAAGTGAGTCCAGCTTTCAGTGTTTTCCCATACCACTGTCTGTAGTGCTTCTCCATACTTGGTCAAGCGCACACCATCAATAAGTGTGCAATCTACACAGAGGGCTCACTATCCTCAGCCATATGTGACAGCTAGCCCCTTACTTTGCTTGCACGCATTTAATATGAATAAATATATCTGGTGCTAGATGCTATTTTAGCCTTTTTTTCAAGTGATGCAAATATCAGTGGGAAGGTCACGTGGTTGACAAAGTGATTGGTGAGGAAGTGGAAGGTTGGTGGCACTTCATGTTTCATCACCAGGTCAGAACCAAATGAACTTTCAATTTTAACCAGGAATCCCTTTAAATAAATCCTTGTTCTTTGATGTTTTCTATGTCAAAGACAGGTCATTCATGGTCAGTGAGTATTCTTATTAGCTCACGAAAAGGAAAATGAGACACTAATAATGTTCTTGGCTTGCACAAGCTGATCATATAATGTTCCTCTTCACTTCACAATTATGAGACTTGATTAAATACATTCATGAGATGATCAAAAAAACATATGCACTACAACCATGTGTTTATGGTGATAAACCTTCATTGTAATGGTATTGGGATGACTCAAAAAGCACCACAGGGACACATTTTTAAATTACCAATGAGACCTGGAAGGGTCAGACATTTCTATATTGTAGTTGTTGCCAAGTTTCCAGTCTGCGAGTAACATCAACACGGCTCAAACTCAGAGGATATATACAGAAAATCTAGTGAAATATAGATGGCAGTTAGATATTGGATAATGGCAACAATTTACCTGTCTTAAGATCTTTCTTCTCCAGGTTTAAAGCCTGTGAGTGGAATATTTATGAAAACTGTTGAGACAGAGATCACTGCTCATATTTCTTAAGGTACAGCAGTCTGACAGCAGAGAGTTTCCAACCCAACCTGGCCCCTGGGTATTATGCTTTAGATTTAAAACCCAGATTTGCTAAGAGATATTCCACCCTTTCTCCAGATTAACTTTATATGTTGCAAGGATATTAGTGAGTTTTTTTTTTCTAGATCAGTACCCCTCAAACTGCATTTATCCAGTCCTTGGAACACTATTCCTCCTGACACCAACAACGAGGCACTATTCTTTCCTCTGACACCAATGATGGTGCACCATCCCTTCCACTGACACCAGCAGTGGGGCACAATTCTTCCCACTGAGACCAATGATGGGGCAATATTCCTCCCACTGACACCGATGATGGAGCACGATTCTTCCCACTGACACCCAATGATGGGGCACAATTCTTCCCACTGATACCAACGATGGTTCACGATTCCATCCACTGCTACCAGTGATGAGGCTCCATTCCTTCCACTAACTCCAGCAGTGGGGCACAATTCATCCCACTGGCACCAATTGATGGGACACAATTCTTTCCTCTGAGACCAATGATGGGGCACTATTCCTCCCACTGACGCCAATGATGGGGCAATATTCCTCCCACTGAAATGCAGTACTATTCCTTCTTCTGACACCAACAATAAGGCACCATTCTCCCACAGACACCAACAATTGGGTATTTTTCCTCCCACAGAATACAGAAATGAGGCACTATTACTTCCACTGAACTTTGGGGCACTATTCCTTCCACTGCTACCAGCGATGAGGCTCCATTTCCTCCACTGACTCCAGCAGTGGAGCTCAATTCATCCCACTGACATCAATTGATGGGGCACTATTCTTCCCACTGACGCCAATGATGGGGCACTACTCCTTCTACTTACACGAACAGTGGGGCATAATTCCTTCCACTGACGCCAAATGATGTAGCACAATTAATAACTGTTTTAGTCTCACTGACCTCACTCTGCTAATGGTGTGTAAAGTTGCCTCTGATTGTAGGATGTGGAGCAAAAGCATATTGTCACTATCTTGAAAACTGTCTTTAAAGCAGAGTTCCACTCAAAAATTGAACTTTCGCTGTCCAGATTCCTCCCCCCCCCCCTCCGGTGTCACATTTGCTACCTTTCAGGGGGAGGGGCGAGAAGATACCTGTCTAATACAGGTTTTTGCTTCCACTTATGACCAAAGATTGCCACAGTATCCACGGCGATATACACCATGTCCAGCCCCTCCTCTGTCCCCCCCCCCCCCCGTCTTCTGGGAGACATACAGTCCCAGAAGACAGCAGGGACCACTCAGAACGCGCAACGAGACTCGTGCATGCACACTAGGGAACCAGGCTGTGAAGCCGCAAGTCTTCACTTCCTGATTCTTTTACTAGCAATGGAGGCGCCTCCACCTGAAGCCAAGGGACGGGTCGGCTTCGGGTGGGGACATTGTGGGCGCCCTGGACAGGTAAATGTCCTTTATTTTAAAAGTCAGCAGCTGCAGTAATTGTAGCTGCTGACTTTAATTTTTTTTTTTTTAGGCGGAACTCTGTTTTATGTTGAATAAAGAATACATTTTTTTTCTTGCTAATGGCACTTTTCTTTTTCATTTACAGCCTGTTGGATTTGTAAGTTTTGATAGTCGATCAGAAGCAGAAGCTGCCAAGAATGCATTAAATGTAAGTAACACACTGCTATCTTTATGCCATATATGACAAATATATTTTGGGTGATTGGTGTAAGATCATACTTGTTTGTGATCACTTAGATTCAAGCGCCAAGTTGTAGATATTACTTTTCTCAATACACGATTACATAATTTAAAGAGACACTGTAATGTTATCTTTTATAAAATAGAATAAAAGGAATTGCCTCAGTCAAATTAGTCTAGGGGTAGGGGCTGGTACCATCATCCTTTGTATTAGGATATTGGAAGAGAATACCTAGGGCTGCTCCAAACATGTTCCTGGCATAATGAAAAATTATAAAAATTAACAATTTATTAGAAAAAAAGCATAATTAAAAACACTTGGTACCTGAATTGCGTAAGTGCATAATATGTACAGATGGCTCCAAATGAACAAATGAACCCTGTAAGTGATATGGGGAGCTGAGATGTATATCTTGACGTGTCCTTGTCAAGATATACATCTCAACT
The DNA here is from genome assembly GCA_028564925.1 of Lithobates sylvaticus. Lineage (NCBI taxonomy): Eukaryota > Metazoa > Chordata > Amphibia > Anura > Ranidae > Lithobates > Lithobates sylvaticus. Next base: position 462,383,008 of record CM053026.1, on the reverse strand, counting down.
CCCCATATCACTTATGGGGTTCATCTGAACCTATTATGCACGTGTTTTTAATTATAATTTTTTTCTAATAAATTGTTAATTTTTATAACTTTGGCCTAATCCTTGAGTACAGAGATAGTCCTAATTTCTCATTATTGCAGGAGCATGTTTAGAGCAGCCCTAGGCATTCTCTTCCAATATCTTTTATAAAACAATATACCAAATGCATAGCTCCCAACTGTCCCTGGTTTCGAGGGACTGTCCCTCTTTCATAACAAAGTCCCTCTGTCCTTCCTCTGTATTTGCCCCTCATTTTGGTCTGATCTATATAGTTGTATATAAAATGCACCACTTATTTATCAAAATGTGTTTTACAGTGCTAAATTTTTCATCTAATTTCTAAATCGTTGCATTTGTAAATTCCAAAATCCTATATAAAGATTTAGTAGTGGTGAATAAGCACTTATGTGCTTAATCAATCATTTTTTTGTACAATTCTCCTTTTAAAGGGAGCGTGGGGGGTCCTATACCTACATACTTTTGCTAATAGGTGTCCATCATTCCCATCTCAGAAAGTTGGGAGGTATGCAAAATATTCTCTATCAATTTATGCATAGAATAAGAAGTATTTTATTGAATAAAAAAATAATTTTGTAAGCCTGTATTAATGCTTCTCTTTTCTATGAAGTCAATAAGGTGCATGAGTTATGTTAATTGCACTGCATATTTTATCACACAGTCATTCTTAAAAACATTCAATTCAATTAATATAAAAAGGTGTGAAGCTGCTAATTGATGCATGAAATTGTTTTTTAACCACTGATATTTTTTTTCTCAGTTCACGCACATCTTTTTTTCTTAGTTAAAGCGGACCTCCACACTAAAGTGGAAGTTCCGCTCATCGGAACCCTCCCCCCTCCGGTGGCACCTTTCAGGGGGGAGGGGGTGCAGATACCTGTATAATCCACGCACTTCCGGGAATGGCTAGCCGCAGATGCCCCGCCCCCCGTTGAGTTCTGGGAAACACACAGTTCCCAGGACACAACGGGGACCAGACGCGCAGCGCGACTCGCGCATGCGCAGTAGGGAACCGGACAGTGAAGCCAAAACGCTCCACTTCCTGATTCCCTGACAGAGGATGGCGGCGGGGGCAGCCGAGAGACGAGCGATTGCTCGTCATCTGCTGCCGACATCGCTGGACCCTGGAACAGGTAAATGTCCATTTATTAAAAGTCAGCAGCTGCAGTATTTGTTGCTGCTGACTTTTAATATTTTTTTTTAGGTGCCACTCCTCTTTAACACACCAGGATAAGGATTTGTAGTTTTCTAAAAAAGTAACAGTTATGACCAATTACTTAAATAACGAGCCTTCTCCTTGTGTTAAAGCTTTGTAAACACTTTCAGTTTAAATTTAATTATTAGAAGTAGCAACTCCACAGTAATTTAAACACCACATGCATCCTGTATTATTGAATTGGCCTGCTTATATATTTATAGAGTACAATAACAAAATAGAGCATAGTGCAGCATGTAACAAGCATTGTAAAAATGAGGGCATATGGTCTACTTGTATTCTATTTGTCATCTTTGGGGAGAATATTGTGGGGGAATTTAGTAATGGACTACCAACACTTTATTGGTGATGTGAACGACTTTAACAGCCTGTGCCAGATTCAAAAATCCCTGCCGGCAGTTTTGGTAGCTTGATTGACACATGCAGCAGATAGATCTTTTATAAAGTGGCACTGTGGCTGTGCAAAATTAAAACAGAATTACCAGATTGTAAATAATAAAACTGGAGGCGAATTATATGTTGGCATACAGAAACAGGCAGGGTGCCCGTCTCTGTATGCTGTGTAGCAGAGTGCCCTGTTTACCACTGCCACCCCTTCCCATGCTGACAGTAAATGGTGCCTGATGTGGAAGCTGAGGAATCAATTCCCCATCAGGTCCACTATCTTCTTGTGATTGACAGCAGGCAGTGTCCTAGCAGATTCTGTAACCAATAGCAGACTATTCATGGACTATGATCAGTGTGTATGACCAGCTTTGATGTCTTGTCCTTAAATGTCCTTGTTACTAGCAGAGGTGCAAGTCTATAAACATTTATTTATTGCAGGGCTGCATTTTATTATTAGATCCTCATTGGGCAGCTTACCTGTAAAATCCTTTTCTTGGAGTGCATCATGGGATACAGAGCCTTAAGTAATTACTTAAAGCAGAGTTGCAGCCTAAAGTGGAACTTCCGCTCATTGGAACCCTCCCCCCCTCCGGTCCCCCATTTGGCACCTTTCAGGGGGGAGGGGGGGGCAGATACCTGTATAATACAGTACAGATTTTACTTTCAGCTGATTCTAGGTTAGTAACCACCAACTGAGGCTTTGGGACACTTTTGGGGACAGCCGCATTGGCAAGTCTAAAGCTTGAATTGTTTTGTTCCAAGTAGACAGGATACTGTTTTGCAACAGTCTTGAATGGAACTGGGCATAGGGAACCGCTTCGAATGAAGCCACCAGCTTTCCTAGCAACCTCATGCAAAGGCAAATGGAGGGATCGCCTTTTGACCTGACCATCCGCACCAGCTCTCTTATGGAGTTGATCTTTGCCTGAGGCAAGAGCACCTTTTTCTGGGCTGTGTCTATGATCAGACCCAAGTACTCCAGCCTTTTTAGCAGTATTAAGGAAGATTTCTCTAGGTTGAGAATCCAACCCAAACTTTCCAGGTAACTGGTTGTAATGCGTATGCTTTGCTCCAAATGAGCCACCGACTGGTCTATTAGCAATAGATCGTCTAAGTACGCCAAGACTGTTATGCCCTGTGCCCTTAACCTGGCTAGAGGTGGGGCCAGGACTTTTGTAAACACCCGGGGTGCTGTAGCTAGCCTGAAGGGCAGGGCTACAAACTGGAAATACTGCTGTTCCACCTCGAACCGCAGAAACCTTTGGTGAGCGGGAAATATAGGAACATGTAGATATGCATCCCTGATGTCGATAGACGCCAGAAGTTCTCCTCCTAGAAGGATAGAAACGACTGACCTGATTGTCTCCATGCGAAAGGAGCGGATCTTCATGAACTGATTTTAATTTTTTAGATCTAGAATGGGTCTGACATCTCCATTAGGTTTTGGTACCATAAAAAGATTTGAATAAAACCCCAAACCTTGCTCATTTGGGTGATCTCTATGATCACCCCTTGAGATATTAATCGGTCTAGTGCCTGAAACAGAGATTGTCTTTTCTCTGGATCTTTGGGAACGCTTGACCTCAGGAAATGAGGCGGCGGAAAGTCCCGAAACTCCAGCTTGTACCCCAGCATTACTGTGGAGATGACCCATCTGTCCTGAATTTCCTCTTGCCAGACTTCTGAAAACTGCAGAAGTCCTCCCCCCACCTTGGTGCAGGTTTCCGGCCCCAGGACTTCTTTTGAGCCTGGGTCCCTGAGGTTTTCCTCTAGAGTCTGATGGCGGAGGCCATCGCCACTGCCTAGAGGCGGAAGCCCCTGGCACAGGGGAAAGAGCCTGTTTAAATGAAGGGCGTTTATACTTTCTTTTGACTGGCAAAAGAGTACTTTTCCCACTAGAAATTGTTTGGATATATTTGTCCAAATCTTCCCCAAATAGCCGCTCCCCATGAAAAGGGAACCCAGTTAGCAGGTTTTTTCATGGTGCTTCGGCTGGCCAATTTTTTAACCACGGGATTCTATGCATATGTACTAGCATAAGCATAAGGCGGGACGCCTGGTGAATAGAATCTTTAATGGCGTCTATGGCAAAGCATAATGCTTTTGGTAGTTCAGCCAATTCCCGTGCTTGTTGTGCAGGAACCTCTTTAAGGGCCTGTCTAAATTGGTCCTTTAGGGATTGACAGATGCCTATTGCAGCGACTGCAGGCTGAGTAACGGCACCTACCAAGGAAAAAGCAGATTTTAACAGGAATTCCAACCTTTTATCTGTTGGATCCTTAAGCATTTGTGCATTGTCTACTGGACAAGTTAGGCTTTTATTCACACTGGAAATCGCATCGTCAACTGCTGGTACTTTCCATTTTTGGTGAATTTCTCCTCCATGGGACAGAGAACTGAGAATCTCTTTGGAGGGAGAAAATGCTTATCCGGGTGATCCCATTCAGCAAAAATAAGCTGTTCTAGTAATGCATGGACAGGAAACGCATGCAAAGGCTGTAAAGGTTTTAAGGAACCCAAGGAAGAAACTGAGTTTTCAGGTGACTCTGGTAGGGGTAGCATGAAAGTAGAACGAACCATCTCCGTAAGAGATTGTATCAGCAATTTCTCAGATTGTGAGGCTGAAAAAGGTTAATCTACTGTTGTTTCCTCCGCAGAGGAATCATCGGTTTGTTTTTCCTCCTGATTGCCTGAGGGTAACACGTCCTCCTGTGCCCACTGTTCCCCTTGCAAGGGGTCTGAAGTGGGGGAGGGGGATCTAGAACGCTTCCTATCCATTTGAATGGAGGATGCAATTAAAGCCACTAATCTTCCTTCCAGACCCTGCAGGGCGGATGAAAGGACATCTTCAGTCATGTATACAGGGGCTGAGATGTGAGAAGCAGTTGCACCATCAATTTGTTCCAATGGCTCACCCTGGCTTGCCATAATTGGTAATTCAGGCAAGGATGACAGCGTGGAGATGCGACTCGAGATCCTAGCGCCTGGGGGTGAAACCTTTGGTACCTTTTTGGTCTTTGTGGTGTCTTTTTTGGTATGCATAGTCCTAAGCACAAAAACAGAGGCACTATTAATTTGCACTTAATCGCTGAACATAGCGTCATGACAGTAAAGCTGCTATTAAGCTCAGCCTAGTGCTGGGAAAAAAGTCCTTCCTGTATCAGGAAAGGCCAGTTGCAACCCTCACGTGTCCCACAGCTCCTGTGTCCCTGTGTGTAGACTGCTTGCTTCCTCCTTGTCAGCCAAGGAGAGACTGTCCCAGCTGTATCTTTATCATCCTTGCCTGCCGTGCATCCTCGTGGATGTTGCACGGCTCTGCGCCTAGGTCCCGCCCCCTAGGAGCTTTACAGTGAAGACAACAGATTAAGGTATGTGCATAGACTCCCTCTAGTGGAGCATGTTTTCCCTTAAAGAAGAAAGCATAGGTGGACTTTTGAGTTCCTAAGTTTCTTCCCTTACCTTAAAGAAGAAGGGAAGCGTTTAGCAAACCTTCAAAGAACAGGTCCCTTTATATCGGGGTTCCACTCCCTTGGACCTGTAAAAAGCACCCCACCAGGAAAGCATTAGGTAATGTAGCATGACCAAAGCCCTGAGTCACAGGGTCCAGCCCTACAAAGATAGGCATTACAGGCAAAACCTTGTGCTTCGGATACGAGGCCCAGGTACAATCCACTTTGGCCTCAGTGGCACTTTGGATGGATCTGGTCTATGGAGGCTATTTAAATCCAGCATGTATCCCTCCTAGAGCTCCTCAGAGCACATCTTCACTCGTGACCAACACCTTAGACACTGGCGAAAAAAAATGCTCCTGGAAGGAGGAGAGGTTATATAGGGAGTGAACTTCCTGGATTGGGTATACCAGTGTCCATCACCTGAAGGTGGCCTATAACCCATTAAGTAATTACTTAAGGCTCTGTGTCCCATGATGTACGATAAAGAAATGATTTCATCCTACATGATGCTCAGACACCTTCATGTATGTTATAACATCATCATAAATAAGGAGTTGCTGATTCTTTACAGGGGTTATGTTGGGCTTGGAAAATGGAAAATGGAAGTGCTTAAAGTAGCCTATTCAACCCAGGGTCACTTGTCTGTAAAAGAGCCTGTAAAAGATTGTCTTTTTTTTTTCAATATCTTTATTTATCAAATTTTTCTTACATCATTTTTACATCACTCTACATACAATTCCCATTTTGGGTTCTTAATATTTGCATTACTTTTGTTTTACAATGTAATATTCTAGTATTTCTATAAAATTATGCCCATAGAACCTCTTTAGTATTCTTTAATTTACTAATGCTTCTATTTCATTCTCACCTACCCTTGCATTCCATTCACGCCTCAAGATTCGTCTCCACATTTATCCATACACCCCAAAAAAAAAAAAAAAACAAAGGGAAAGAGGGGCGAAAAAGGGGGGTGGGGAAGGAGAAATATATATTTTTCCTCTCTCCTTCTCACGTCTCTATCCTCTCGTATCCTCTATTATAATCGTTCTCTCCATCTGGGCTGTAAGACATTAAATTCGATCCAGGTCTGCCACGCAGTCCTTGTCTCTTCTGTTGGTTCTTTCTCGATTTCAGATCTTCTTTCCAGTGCACACATTTCGCTCATTTCACTCTCCCATTCCTTTATATCGGGACTATCACTATTTTTCCATTTTCTAGCTATTATAGTATGTGCGGCAGTAAGTAAATGTTTCATGATACCTTTTCTAACCTTTTTTGCCGATCCCATATTCATTGATAGTACGGACATTAAAATATTGGGTTGGATCTCTATTCCTGCTATTAATGTATATATTTTATATATTTGCTCCCAGAAGCTATAAACTCCGGGGCAGTAGAACCAAATATGTGACATTGTTCCAAGTTCTTTTTGGCATCTCCAGCATGTATCTTTATTCTCTGGATTTATTGTATTCATGTCTATTGGGCATTTATACCATCTTGTTAGAAGTTTATAACTCCTTTCTTGATGTTTGCTGGATTTTGATAATTTATATATTATCTTGAATGCATTACTCCATTTTTGTTTAGGGATGTTTATTCCTAGTTCTTTTTCCCATTTTTTAATATATATTATTTCCTGTGTGCTATTACTTTTCAATAAATATTTGTAGGTTTTTGATAAACTATGTGTTGGTGTTTGTTTATCTATCAAAATTCTCTCAAAGTCTGTCAAGGGTCTGTTAAGTGTATCTACTTTCGCTATGCAAGAAATGTATTTATATAGTTGCCAGTATTGTATCCAGTTTTTTTGGTATTCTATACCTATAGCTTCTAGAGATATCATCCTATCGTGCTCAATTATTTCCCGTATTCTAGGGTCTTGTTTTTTGTTCCACTTCAGAAATGTTGTTAATTTAATTGCTGGTGGGAATCCCGGATTGTCAAATATAGGAGTCATTGGACCTATATATGAGGATCCTTGACCCTGTCTTAACAAGCCGTCCCATACCTTCATTGTCATAACCACGAAGTATGGCATCTCACTATCCAAGGGGCGTTCCTCTTTTTTGACCCAGGGTAGTGACTTCAGACTAGTAGCCATGATTTCTTCCTCCAATCTAACCCACTGTTTGGAGTCTTCATTTTGAAACCAGTCTACTATTCTTGTTATTAGGGCCGCTTTTAAATAAATCATGATATCTGGTAGTGCCAGTCCTCCCTCTTCTTTTGTACGGGTCAATGTTAGCCTACTTATTCTGGCGGGTTTTCCTGCCCATATAAAGCTTCCGATTGCCCTCCGTAGTTGAAAGATTGTCTTTGCTTACCTTTACAGTGGCCCATGTTTTTAAACACTAACTCTTTGATGCTATCTGGCTGGTGTGGGTATCTGGCACTTCTAGATATACCAATTACTTCCCCCACGACATGCTGTTGTTTCCCTGTAGGGACAGATGACTTGAAGAGAGGAAATAACGTATGTGGCAAAGGGACAGTTAATCACCCACACAGAAGTGGGGAATACTGGCAGCCACAGGGGAGTTTGAAAAAAAATGGGTTGTCGGAAAGGTAATCATAGAAGTTCTTCTTTTACAGTTTAGTTTCCAAGTGACTTTGTTCCCTGGCTTGCAGAACACCATTCAGATTGTGGTTGTGTCTTCTGACTCTGCTGTACACATGCCAGGGCATTGCAAACAATGAATAAAGGCTTCCCAAAACAAAAGAGTTCATATAACTTTCCAGAAGTGTCTTTAGAATATAAAATTGTGTTTACGATCTTATGCAATCCTATGCAATGTAGTTGCCACAAAAAATAAATACTGTATTTATTGGCTTATAACACTCACTTTTTCACCATGAAAAAGGTGCAAATAGCGTGTGCGTGTTATACGTCAATACTTCATTTTTAGCTGCTTCGGAGGGGACAGGGAGGGGGGTGGGACGAGCGCCGTCAGATTACTAACAGTGAGAATCTCCTGTTTACTTGGTGGCCTCTGTAATAGGAAGTCCCGTCTCCTGGGCCGCCATTGGACCACTGCTCTGTCAATCATAGAAGATTCTCACTGTATGTAATCTGTCAGCGCTCCCCCCCCCCCCCCCCCTGTCCCCTCTAGGCTGCAGATGGGCATCGATCAGGCTGCACTGATGGCAGTGTTTAGGCTGCTGCAATAAAGGCAATTGTGAGGCTGCTGCATTGATGGCAATGGTGAGGCTGCTGCATTAATGGCAATGGTGAGGCTGCTGCAATGGTGAGGCTGCTGCATTGATGGCAATGGTGATGCTGCATTGATGGCAATGATGAGGCTGCTGCATTGATGGCAATGGCGAGGCTGCTGCATTGATGGCAATGGTGAGGCTGCATTGATGTGGACTGATGTGGTTGCATTGATGGCAATGATGAGGCTGCTGCATGGATGGCGAGGCTGCTGCATTGATGGCAATGGCGAGGCTGCTGCATTGATGGCAATGGTGAGGCTGCATTGATGTGGACTGATGTGGTTGCATTGATGGCAATGGTGAGGCTGCAGATGGGCACTGACCCTTATTTTGCTTCAAAGTTCCTTATTTAGAATTTACGTTTTTTTCCTGAAACTTCCCTCTTAAAATGAATGTGCGTGTTATACGCAGATAAATACGGTATATAATAGAAAGGAATGCAGTTAGAGGTGTATAAAAGCTTACTCATAGGCATAGTGCTTCTGTAAAATATTAACAAGAGACCCCTTCACATGGGTTAACTATAAACTATTATTAGAACACTTATCCTAAGAAATACAACTTCTGCTATTCAGCTGGAATAGTCTAATCATTTCTGTGAGTCAGTCGCTGAAACACAAAATTTAGTGTAGCCAAAACCCACACAGTCTTTACCTAAATCCATTTTTCTGAAACTTGCCATTACAGCTAATATGTGCCTGAATAAAGTATAGTATGTGCAATAAAGAAGGGTCTGCATATGCATAATTGAAGGAATGTAATGCAGGAATGGGTAGCTGGACTATGGGGATTGATTTAGTAAAGGCAAATAGACTGTGCAGTTTGCAAAGCGCAGTTGCACTCTGCAAGTGCAGTTGCTCCAGCGCTTAGGAAATTAGGTTAAGCTTTAATTTGCAAAGGGTAACCAATCACATGCAAGGAAAATTTAAAAAAAATGCATTTTTTTCTTGCACATGATTGGATGATGGAAGTCAACAGAGATTCCCCTCATTTACCAAGCTCTGGAGCAACTGCTCTTGCCGAGTTCAACTGCACTTTGCAAAGTGCACAGTCTATTTGCCTTTAGTAAATCCACCCCTATGTGTGTTATTATGAAATTTCCCCAGCTCCACTGTAGCACTGATGCAGAAAAAAATATTTTTTAGAAAATATCCCCACTACAAAGACTAATTTCAGACAATAGATTGCCAGTGTTCTAAGCTGATACCTAAAAATGACATTACCATTTTATTTTATTTTTGTGGATACATTAAGAAATATTTTAGGCTGGGTTCACACCTATGCAAATTGGATGCATGTTTTCCCGCATCCACTTTGCATGGTAGGAGATTGTGACCTGGTCTGTATGGAGCAGGTTCACATATATCCGCTGCGGCTCTGGTGTGAATTTCACAGGAGTCCTGTGCGTCTTTTGGTCTGTTTCAGGTCCGAATTCATCCCAAAATTTGGGCTGAAATGGGACCAGAAACGGTGAACAGGGACACACTGGACCCCTGCTGTGAGACGCATGCTACAATAGTGTGAACCCAGCCTTAAACTAAAAACATTCCATGATCATCAAAACAAAAGGTGTGCCAAGTCCCACAATTTTTTTTTTTTCTTTTTTTTAAAGCAACCAAAGACTTGTTAGAAAAGAGTATCCCCTGTCAGTATGCTGCCCAGAAGTACACTTGCTCCCTATGTAAAAACAGTGGTCTCTCTGCAGAGGTCTGACACAGCCCCTACTAACCCAGAGCTAGAGCTCTTAAATCAGAAAAACTCATCTTCCATAGGAGATTGAAGAGCTCTAGCTGTGACTCGGCAGGGAGCATGTTGAAGCTTCAAAGAGAGACCACTGCTTTCACACAGAGAGCAAGGGTCCGTCCCTACAGCTGCTAGCAGTGGACAGGCATTTCCACTGTGACTACAGCTGTGACTGCTTTCTAAAGAAATGGAGCTGTAAAATTTTGCACGCCTTTCGCTTTGATGCATCTGCAATGTATTAACCTGATTTTAACTGAATGTTCAATTATGCTTTAAAGGAGAAGTACAGACAAAGCTCGCTTGGATGTACTTCTCCTGGTGATCACAGTAGTGCAGTTGGTTCTGCACTCCTGTGACCTGTTTTGGGCAGACAGCCAGCTGACGTCACAAAGCCGGTCCAGGCTGGGGCAAGATCCTGACAATCAAGTCGGGATCCACCCACATGCTTGGACCGGCACTTGACTCACCTCTCAGTGAGGCGCTGAGAGCCTGAGCCGGCTGCTCCCTCCGCAGCACCACACACCAGTGAGCAGGGGGGGGGGGCAGAGCAGACAGCAGTGATTGACAGTCACCAGCTCTCTGCTCAGGGAGCTCTAAGAACCGAGCACTGGGTGGCGTTTGATCGCTCGGTTCTTAGTCTTAGAGCCGGCGGGGAACAGATGCAACATTGGACCGATGCGACCGAAAGATCTGCTCTTGTTAAAAAAAAAAGTTAAAAATTTATTAATTCTGGTAAATTGGACCAGGGGAGGTGGAAGGGCTAGTTGTAATACGTCTGCACAAATATTTAGATAATGTCCATTAACCACTTCAGCCCCGGACCATTTGGCAGCCAAAGGACCAGAGGTCTTTTTTCAATTTCGCACTGCACTACTTTAACTGGTAATTGCGCGGTCATGCAATTTTGTAACCAAACGAAATTTGCGTCCTTTTCTTCCCACAAATAGAGCTTTCTTTTGATGGTATTTGATTGCCTCTGTGATTTTTATTTTTTTGCGATATAAATGGAAAAAGAGCGAAAATTTTGAAAAAAAAAAAAATTTTGTTATAAAAAAAAATCAAAAAAAAAAAAAGATTTTCTACTTTTTGTTATAAAAAAAATCTAATAAACTCAATTTTAGTCAAACATTTGGGCCAAAATGTATTCAGCCACATGTCTTTAGTAAAAAAAATGCCAATAAGCGTATATTTATTGGTTTGCGCAAAAGTTATAGCGTCTACAAACTAGAGTACATTTTCTGGAATTTACACCGCTTTTAATTTATGACTGCCTATTTCATTTCTTGAGGTGCTAAAATGGCAGAGAAGTACAAAACCCCCCCAAATGACCCCATTTTGGAAAGTAGACACCCCAAGCTATTTGCTGAGAGGCATGTTGAGCCCATTGAATATTTTTTTTTTTAGTCCCAAGTGATTGAATAAAGACAAAAATAAAAAAGATTTTTTTTTTTTTTTTTCAAAAAGTTGTCACTAAATGATATATTGCTCACACATGCCATAGTTATATGTGGAATTGCACCCCAAAATACATTTTGCTGCTTCTCCTGAGTATGGGGATACCACATGTGTGGGACCTTTTGGGAGCCTAGCCGCGTACGGGGCCCCGAAACCCAAGCACCGCCTTCAGGATTTCTAAGGGTGCAAATTTTTGATTTCACTCCTCACTACCTTACACCGTTTCGAAGGCCATAAAATGCCAAAATAGCACAAAACCCCCCCAAATGACCCCATTTTGGAAAGTAGACACCCCAAGCTATTTGTTGAGAGGCATGGTGAGTATTTTACAGCTCTCATTTGTTTTTGAAAATGAAAAAAGTAAAGAAAAAAAAAATTTTTTTTTTCTTTTTTTCAATTTTCAAAACTTTGTGACAAAAAGTGAGATCTGCAAAATACTCACCATACCTCTCATCAAATAGCTTGGGGTGTCTACTTTCCAAAATGGGGTCATTTTGGGGGGTTTTTATGCCATCTGGGCATTCCATGGCCTCCGAAACTGTGATTGGCAGTGAGAAGTGAAATAAAAAAATTACACCCTTAGAAAGCCTGAAGGCGGTGATTGGTTTTTGGGGGCCCCGTACGCAGCTAGGCTCCCAAAAAGTCCCACACATGTGGTATCCCCGTACTCAGGAGAAGCAACAGAATGTATTTTGGGGTGTATTTCCACATATGCCCATGGCATGTTTGAGCAATATATCATTTAGTGACAACTTTTTGTAAAAAAAATATATATATTTATTTTTTTTCATTATTCAATCTCTTGGGACAAAAAAAAAAAATATTTAATGGGCTCAACATTGCTCTCATCAAATAGCTTGGGGTGTCTACTTTCCAAAATGGGGTCATTTGGGGGGGTTTGAACTGTCCTGGCATTTTATGCACAACATTTAGAAGCCTATGTCACACGTCACCCACTCTTCTAACCACTTGAAGACAAAGCCCTTTCTGACACTTTTTGTTTACATGAAAACATATTTTTTTTTTGCAAGAAAATTACGTTGAACCCCCAAACACTATGTATATTGTTAAAGCAAAGGCCCTACAGATTAAAATGGTGGGTGTTGCATTTTTTTTTTCCACACAGTATTTGCGCAGCGATTTTTCAAACGCATTTTTTGTGGAAAAAATACACTTTTTTTTATTTTAATGCACTAAAACACACTATATTGCTCAAATTTTTGATGAAATAAAAAATATGATCTTAGGCCGAGTACATGGATACCAAACACGACATGCTTTAAAATTGCGCACAAACATGCAGTGGCGACAAACTACATACATTTTTAAAAGCCTTTAAAAGCCTTTACATGATACCACATTAGATTCACGGAGGAGGTCTACTGCTAAAATTACTGCCCTCGATCTGACCTTCGCGGTGATACCTCACATGCATGGTGCAATTGCTGTTTACATATGACGCCAGACCAACGCTTGTGTACGCCTTTGCGCAAAAGAAGGGGGGGCAGGGGTGCTTCTTTTTTTTTTTTTTTTGTTTTTTTTTATTTAGCTTTTTTATTTTATTTTTAAACTGTTCCTTCCATTTTTTTTTCTTTGTTATGATTTTTATTGTTATCTCAGGGAATGTAAATATCCCCTATGATAGCAATAGGCAGTGACAGGTACTCTTTTTTTGAAAAAATTGGGGTCTATTAGACCCTAGATCTTTCCTCTGCCCTCAAAGCATCTGACCACACCAAGATTGGTGTGATAAAATGCTTTCCCAATTTCCCAATGGCGCGGTTTATATCCGGGAGGGGGGGGGGACATTCCCTCCCACTGCTTGTAAAAGCAGTCTAGAGGCTAATTACCCGCTAGAATTGCTTTTACATGAAAGCCGATCACTGGCTGAAAAGAATGATACCAAGATGATACCTAAACCTGCAGGCATCATTCTGGTATAACCATTCAAAGTCCAGCAACATACTGGACATATATTGTAATCTTTTTTTTTTTCATGCAGCCTCTTGGCTGAACGAAAAAAAGAGATTGATTGGTGGGTATGCCCACCATTAGAATACCTCCCTTCATCCACCCACTTCTAATGATGGGCATACATGCACCATTTATATATGCCGATGCATGGGGGCATCCTCCCGCAAAAGTTATGCCGTGTACACACGGTCGGAATTACGTGGCATTAGGAGCCAATCGCTCCTCCCCCCCCCCCCTGCTGCCCCCATGCTTCGGCATATATGCTCTTTTTTTTAACTGTGGTGGTGAAATCACCTCCTACAGCTTTATGTATCGTGGGAGCAAACGCTGTTGCTGTCAAGATAAATAAATCCGCGTTGCAACTGAATGGCGCACCTGAAAACAAAAAAATGCTTAACACTGAAACACAGTCAACAAAATTACATACCTGAAAAGCAAGCATGATAAAACATAATAAAACATTGCAGAATAGAATGGAGTAAAAAAAAAGAGCAACAATAGAGAGAGAATAGAGAGAGAGAGAGAATAATAAAACGACAACTATTTTTTTTTTTTTTTTTTTTTTTTTGAGATTCACAGGTAAAAAAGCTCCTGACTGAAGCGACTGAATCAAAGCGCTACCACAAAAAAAATGTTAGCGATCGCAGGGATCAGGCCTGACTCTGCGAACGCTGCAGTTATGTGTGCTTAGTGTTTTGTAAGTGACAGTGATCGATCGATACTGCACTTGGGTGGGCTGGGCTGGGCTGGGCTGGGCGGAGGGGGAAAACGCAGGTGCTAGCAGGTATCTGGGCTGATCTCGCTAACAATGCGTTTTTTTTGGAACCCTAAACTGCTGGGACGCTAGTATAGATCTGATCAGATCAGATATTGATCTGTTCAGATACTATACCACTAAGGGAGGTGTATGCTTTGCGCGTGGGTGTTTGCGGTAATGGCACTAACCTGGGGCGACGCAGACCTTATTTGACCCTAAAACCTAATTGATATCACCCGCCGGGCGATCAGGGGGTTAAACCGTTATTGGGTAATAAATGGCGGGTGCCCTGACAGTATAAAAAACAAGCTAACTAACCAGCGTCACCCGTAACAGTAATACAAAAAAAAACTGGCTACCTAGCGGCACCAGTGACACTAATGCAGCGATCAGAAAAACAATCGCTTAGTGACACTGGCAAAAGGGGGTGAAAGGGTTAACTAGGGGCAATCAGGGGGTTAAACCTTTATTAGGTAATATATGGGGGTACCTGACGCTATATAAAAACCTGACGGGGAACCTAAATAACGAAATAACTAACTGGCTAACCAGCGTCACCAGTGACACTTATACGGTGATCACTGGTGAAAGGGTTAACTCTAGGGGCAATCAGGGGGTTAAAACCTTTATTTAGGTTGTAATATGGGGGTACCTGACCTATAAACCTATTTATGAACCTATATAAACATGGCGGTTAAAAAAAAAAAAAAAAAATGGTTACCTAGCGACATTAATGCAGCGATCAGAAAAACGATCGCTTAGTGACACTGGCAAAAGGGGGTGAAGGGGTTAACTATGGGGCAATCAGGGGGTTAAACCTTTATTAGGGGGGGGTAGGGGGCTACCTTGGACCTAAAACTAACTGCCCTGACAGTTATTACAGTCACACTGACACTAAATGCAGTGATCAGTAAATAAATGATCACTGCAATTAGTGACACTGTGACTGGGGGGGGAGGGGGGTGATCTGGGGGGTGATCTGGGGGTGACAGGGGGGTGGATTGTGTGCCTATGTGTACTGGTGTCAGTGTACTGTTTGTGCACTAACCTGTACATGTTCTCTCCTCGGCGTTCCGGTCACATAGACCGGCGCACCGAGCGTGACATCACTTCCGCCTTCCTGTCTATACAATAGAAAGGAAGGGGAAGCTTCTCATTCGCCAGGAGCGATCGCGAGGGGGTGGCCAGAAACCACTGGCCGTCCCCTCGTCCCGGATCGATCCTGACACGATCCCGACCGTCCCCGCCGGCGGAGGGGGGTCCGATCGGACCCCCCAACCGCCTGAAGAATGGCACGTACAGGTACGTCCTTTTGCCTGTACGTGCCATTCTGTTGACGTATATGTACATGGGGCGGTCGGGAAGTGGTTAATGGTTATGGTTGGTTCAAGATCACTAGGTCATTCATAATGTGATCAGTTAGATTAGTAAAAGTGGCAGTGCTGCTTAATACAGCCAATCAGAATTTTTCTTTTATTTTCTAAGCGGCAGAATCTGAAAAGTAATCACTTTTTGGGGCAATTCCTTTATTTATCTAACTTTTTTTTTGCTTTAGATAGGGTGGTGAGGGATTAGAACACCTGTCAGGTTTTTATCGATGTCTATGCTCCCAGTATAAAGAGTCATCCTCTCTATTTACCCTGGTAATCACCAAAAGTGAAAGAAGGTCCCAATATGTGAGTGGTCACTAGAACAGGAATATAGGGGAAGATTTGCTCTCACTTCATGTTGTGACTATGGGAGAGGAAGTGAAGAGAAATCTCTCCAATGGGACACAGATGACAAAAAAAAAAGCTGAAAGGGGTTATAACCCTTCCTTACGCTATCATAAATGAAGTAAAAATTGCCTTCAGTTCTACTTTAAGGGCTTTGTTTCTTGCAGTAATTGAGGCAGCATTGCTGTTTTATATCTTTTTCCACTACACCTTGTCCTGACATCTCACATGTTGCCAAGTGTCACCCTATACTTCTCTGTAAACCAATACATATGTTGAAGAGGACTTATGCCAAAGCACTCATTATTTTGAATCCCACAAATGTTTTGTTAAGTGAAAAACCTTTTGCAATACGTTGTATATTAGATATAATATACTACATACGTCAGAAGAATTTGAGCTATTGCTTGGTTTTCCCTATGGGATGTAATCAGATGCTCACCATCTGTCATACGTAAATATAACAAAATATACTATATGGTCAAAAGTATATAGACACCCATTGGGTGTTTCCAGGAGATCAGATGTTTCCAGTGAAGGGTACTGTTAATGCTACAGCATTCAAAGAAATTTTAGACAATTTTGGGAGAAGACCCTATTTTGTTCCGGTTTGACTGTACCCCGTGCACAAATCCAGATCCAGACATGGTTTACAGACATGGTTTGGAGTGCAGGACCTCAAGCAGACTACACAGAGCTTTGATCTCTATTGAACATTTGGGATGAACTGGAATACCAATAGCCACCAAGGTCTTCTTGTCCAAAATCAGTAACTGACCTCAAAAAACCTCTTTCAATTAAACGGGCACAAATTGTCACATACACATTTCAGAATCCTTCTCAGAAGAGTGTAAAATGGGAAGGCGATCCTGCCAGTAACACACTTTCTGTCCTAGGGTGACAACCCTCATTGACTGTCCTGTATCTGAGGCGATTTATATTGCATATGTAGCACTATACAAGTTATTCATTCATTCATTCATTCATTTATTCACACAGAGACAGAGAGCACAGAAAGCTCTGGTAGGTTATCAGGCATAAGTTCTGAAGATTATAAGATCTTTATTTAGCAGTCCCCACAATGTAATCATCGTCCCGACATCCACTTCTATACCAATCTGCCGGGCAATGTAATTGTCGGGAACCGCAGCACAAAGATTACTCCGCGTGGACTATTTGATGATTTTCGGGCTCAGGTAGAGTAAGTAGAAGTGGACGTCAGGACAATGATTACATTGTCGCAACTGCTGAATATAGTGCCTGTGCCTGATAACTTGTGCCTGATAACATTAACTAGTCATGTTCCTCCCCCGGCCACCAGCTGAGCAGATGGAGCCCAGAGTCCAGTCCAGTCCAGTCTGGATCACCACAAGCAGTAAGCACTTGAGCTGAGGGGTTAAACAGTCCTGTTGCTTCCCCTGGCCCCCAGCTATGCAAAAGTTATTTTTTTTATAACTGCTGCAGACAAAAGGGGGGCTTTCTGGGGACCCTGATGTAAGGGGAGGCTCTCTGGGGACCCTGATGTAAGGGGAAGCTCTCTGGGGACCCTGATGTAAGGAAGGGGCTCTCTGGGGACCCTGATGTAAGGGGGGCTCTCTGGGGGCCCTGATGTAAGGAAGGGGCTCTCTGGGGACCCTGATGTAAGGGGGGCTCTCTGGGGACCCTGATTTAACTGGAGGCTCTCTGGGGACCCTGATGTAAGGGAGGCTCTCTGGGGATCCTGATGTAAGGAAGGGGCTCTCTGGGGACCCAGATAAAAGGAGGGGGGCTCTCTGGGGACCCTGATGTAAGGGGAGGCTGTCTGGGGACCCTGATGTAAGGGAGACTCTCTGGGGACCCTGATGTAAGGGGGTCTCTCTGAGGACCCTGATGTAAGAGGAAACTCTCTGAGGACCCTGATGTAAGGAAGGGGCTCTCTGGGGACCCTGATGTAAGGGGAGGATCTCTGGGACCCTGATGTAAGTAAGGGTCGCAGTGGGGACCCAGATGTAAGGGGGGCTCTCTGGGGACCCTGATGTAAGGGGAGGCTCTCTGGGGACCCTGATGTAAGAAAGGGGCTCTCTGGGGATCCTGATGTAAGGAGGGACTCTCTGGGGACCCTGATGTAAGGGGGGCTCTCTGGGGACCTTGATGTAAGAGGAGGATCTCTGGGGAACCTGATGTAAGGGGAGGTTCTCTGGGCACTCTGAAGTAAGGGAGGCTCTCTGGGGACCCTGATGTAAGGGGAGGCTCTCTGGCGACCCTGATGAAAGGGAGGCTCTCTGGGGACCCTGATGAAAGGGAGGCTCTCTGGGGACCCTGATGTAAGGAGGACTCTCTGGGAACCTTGATGTAAGGGGAAGCTCTCTGGGGACCCTGATACCCTGATGTAAGGGGAGGATCTCTGGGATCCTGATGTAGAGGGAGGCTCTCTGGGGACCCTGATGTAAGGGGAGGCTCTCTGGGGACCCTGATGTAAGGAAGGGGCTCTCTGGGGACCCTGATGAAAGGAGGGGGGCTCTCTGGGGACCCTGATCAAAGGAGGGGGGCTCTCTGGGGACCCTGATGTAAGGGGGAGGCTCTCTGGGGACCCTGATGTAAGGAAGGGGCTCTCTGGGGACCATGATGTAAGGGGAGGCTCTCTGGGGACCCTAATGTAAGGAAGGGGCTCTCTGGGGACCTTGATGTAAGGGGAGGCTCTCTGGGGACCCTGAGAGTCTCGGGCGGATCCGCACTCAGATATGTAACAATATTTTATATAGTGCTCAGCCTGTCATGGTCTGAGCACTGACACTCCACCCCTTCAACCTCTGCAGCAATGCTGGCAGCACTCATAAGTCTATTTCCCAAAGACAACCTCTTGATATGACGCTAGGCACGTGCACTCAACTTCTTTGGTCGACCATTGTGAGGCCTGTTCTGAGTGTAACCTGTCCTGTTAAACCTCTGTCTGGTCTTGGCCATTGTGCTGAAGCTCAGTTTCAGAGTCTTGGCAATCTTCTTATAGCCTAGGCCATCTTTATGTAGAGCAACAATTCTTTTTTTCAGATCCTCAGAGAGTTCTTTGCCATGAGTTGCCACGTTGAACTTCCAGTGGCCAGTATGAGAGAGTGAGAGCAATAACACCAAATTTAACAAACCTGCTCCCCATTAACACCTGAGACCTTGTAACATTAATGAGTCACATGGCATCAGGGATGGAAAAAAGATACTGTACATTGTACAAAGCAATGTATTTCAATTGGGACAGTTCACACCAGTGCATTGCAAAAAGAATTAGTTGAAGTTTTCTTTACAATGGAAGGTTGGTGAAGTATAAAAAAAATAAAAAAAAAAGTGTTATGCCGTGTACACACGATCGGAATTCTCGTCGGAAAAAGCTCTGATGGTTTTCCCAAAGGAATTTAGAGGGAATTCCGATCAAACTGTCTTGCCTATACATGGTCACACCAAATTCCGACCGTCAAGAACGCGGTGACGTACAACACTACGAAGAGCTCAGAAAAAATGAAGTTCAATGCTTCCGAGCATGCGTCAAATTGTTTCCAAACATGTGTAGGAATTTTGCGCGTCGGAATTGCTACAGACGATCGGAATTTCCGATAGAAACCTTTTCCGTCGGTAAAATTGAGAACATGCTCTCAATTTTTTCCTGTCGGGAATTCGGCCAGCAAAATTCCGATGGAGCCTACACACGGTCGCATTTTCCGATGAAAAGCTCTCATCAGTCTTTTTCTGGCCAGAATTCCTATCGCGTGTACGCGGCATTACAGTGCATTTTAAAATTCAATGCAGCATGCAAATTCATGTCAATGCATTTGTGTTTACACGCACTTATCACACTTTTTGCGGTGTAAAATGATCCTAAAGAGGAACCCACCCTCAGGGTTAGTTGTAATATTAACCCCTTCTTACCTGGAATAGTGGATTGAGATGAATTAACATACACACCTGCCTGGTGAATCCAGTGTCGCCCCACTATTAACCTGCTGAAAAGCCACCGCACTCCAGGTCCTGCATCGCCATCTTTATGATATCATTGAGGAGGTTAACTGTCTCTTCTAGGCCCTAGCAGCTGGCCTCCTGATGATGCCCACTGTATATGTTCTTTGGGTTCTGCACAGCCTCAAAGCCACGTGACGTGGGTAACCCTAGAGGCTTTGGGTATCAGGGACTTCATTCTGGCCTAGGCCACAAGTGCAGAAATTCAGGATACACCCACAAATAATGGCACCCCCCTATAAAAAAAAATGTCATAATTGCAGAAAGGGGGTGGAGGAGTACTTTTAAATAAAGTTAAAAAAACAAGTTAAGTTCCACTTTAGGAAGACAAGTGTCTAAAAATCTATATTTCTAAGCCTTCCTCACTCCACTGTGTCTCCAGAAGATAAATATACCCATCATTTCTTTTCTTGCCAGAAACTCAGGGAAGGTTTTCCCAATAGTGACCCAGGGGTTGATTTACTAAAACTGGAGAGTGCAAAATCTGGTGCAGCTCTGCATGGTAGCCAATCGACTTTTAGCTGCAGCTTGTTAATTTTTTTCACTTTTGCTACACCTTACATAGTTCGTTTGGCCCAAGATGGCCCAAATGAACTATGTCCCTCACTAACATGTGAGGCCACTGGATGTGTTGTAAAAACTGTACTGTATGTAGCTGAGGCTACATACAGAATACCACACTATGTTCCGAGTGCAAGCTGAGACTTCCTTTCTCATACCCGGAACACTTTAGATTCTATCTGATATGCGCTCCCCCAATCAGGGAAAGCAATGTATTCTAGCATCGAATACAAAACTTCCTCTGATTGGCTGAGTGAGAGAGACGATAAAACAAAATTGAGGAAGGACCCATAGGAGTTCTAAGGGGGAGGGGAATAAGGCATTGTGGTCTCAACCTATAATATATGAATATGCTTTATTAGTATCAAAAATGGTGACAAAAACAACAAGAAAGCAGCCTACACATGAATTTAAAAATAGGACAACGTTGCCACTTAAAACACACCCAGGTCCGTGAGGACTCAGCATATGTATAACCAGCAAATATTATGGCAGTGTAATATTGTAAAGAAATACTTGGGATTAGGTGAGAGCAGCACACCCCCGCCTTCATCTACACCTGATGCCCGCTCTTCACGGATCCTCCCGTTGGCCTCCCATTGGCCTCCCATAGCCTCTCCAGCCACCTCGCTCAGTGAGGGAGTGTGAGGGACCTGCAGCGGGACTCGCCACGTATGTGGCTTCCACCTGCCACCCCTTGCTGATTGTTCCAGCCCTCGCCACCTTTCACAAGACACTCAGCTGATCAGGAGAGAGTCGGGCGATCCACGATTCATCTTCTGTGAACTGAGGCTCACACTGAGGCGCTCAAGGCTCCCACACCTCTGCCACTCTCTGCCCAGTGACTCACTGGAACACCAAGCCAAGAGGAAGACCTGCAGCAGGAAATACCAAAAATAGACAACAGACCGTCTCTAGGTACCCACAGGCATGCCCTCGGCTGGCCGGGAGGTGAGTTCAGAATTTCACCGGTATACACCCAGAGATCCTGACTGAGACAGCCCGCATCCAGCAGTGACCCCCCCACCCATGCAACCGTGAGTAGCACCATACCCCACTTCCCTAATGGGGACACATCCCATCTAGGGATTCATGTGAACTGACCTAACAGAGATCCAGTGGGGGGACAACGGGTCAGCATAGTGGTTATTCCTGCCCTCCCCCCTTCTTTCCCACACCCTGCTTGCAAAGTATTGCCATGTATATGTATGAAGGAACTGTATCTATAGTTCTCTCGGTCTGCAGACTTTAAGTGGAGGAACATCGTGTACATATGATAATGTATTGCACTAGTCACTCTTGGTAGAACATAAGTATCCCAAGTATTTCTTTACCATATTATACTGCCATAATATTTGCTGGTTATACATCTTTTGAGTGCTCATGGACCCAGGTGTGTGTGTGTTTTAAGCTGCAGCATTGTCCTATTTTTTTTATTCACGTGTAGTCTGCTTTCTTGTTGTTTTTGTCACCATTTTTGATACTAATAAAGCTTATTCATATATATTATACATATTATTATACTGTAGGTTGAGACTGCAGTTTGCCTTATTCCCCTCCCCCCTTAAAACTCCTATGGGTCCTTCCCCAATTTTTCCTTTTTTTTTTTTTCCTTATCATTCATGGGGTGTTCAGGGGTTGTAGGTAAGGCACCACTATTAATAGTTAGTCGGTACCTCCTACTGTGTTGGCTGATACACTTACCCAACACCTGGATCCTATAGTACTGCTCACCTTTGAGTCAGAGAGACGGGCTGATGATGTCACAACCTCTGGCTCAGAAGTGCTAGAATAGATTGCTTTCTCTGGCTGAGCGCCGATGAGATAGACTCTACTGTGTCCTGGGTATGAGACAGGAAGTTTCGTCTCGAACCTGGAACACAATGCTGTATGTAGCTTCAGCTACATAGAGTTTATACCACACATCCAGCAGCCTCACTGGACATAGAGGGACATAGATTGTTTTGGCCAACTTGGCCCAAACAAACTATGTAAAGTGTAGCAAAAGCTGGAGTTCCGCTTTAAGCTTTGATTAAAAAAAAAATGGAAGGTTTTGTACTCTGGTTTTAGTAAATCAACCCCACAGACATCAAGAAAAACCTGACCAAGGCTTTAACCCATTTATCACTTTATCACAAATAAAAGTTTTTTGGTGGAGTTAGGCTACAAGTTATTGCTGCCACTGTTTAGTATCACTGACAATAAAACACAGGATTACAGGGAAAAAAATGCAAATTAAATACATCATGTGCTGTAAATTTTATTCCTGCACTTTGATTAACTGTACTTTGACAACCATGGAATCACCAGTCTGGGGTTCAATTTGTTCCAGGATCTGGCGGTTCAGATATCCATTTAGTTTCATGAAGACAATAATTATGGTTTGGCCCACACATATTTTACCCACAATTACTTACAGGTGTTTTCCTTGTGCTCAGCACATTCTCAGCTGAAGTTTCACAATGACAGAAAAAAATATTGTTTAGAACACATGGTGCTTTTTTCCTTTACATGTCGATGAAATGTGTTAAATGGCCCTTTCAGCATTTGTGCTAAGTAAAACCAAGCCAAGGGGATTAGTGCACTGACATAAGAAAAGTAAATCCCTCTGATATGCAATTATACTACCTTTTCTTTTTCCTAAAGAGTCTTAGGGATAGAAAAATAAAAATAGATCAGTCTTGATAGATGTTTCCGTTTATACATACTTCAATACATGCAGATGAATTCATTGTCATTTATTCTTTTCTTTTTAAATCCGTATAATTCACATATCCTACTTTTCCTAGAAGCCTTAGGTTTAAAGCCAAAGTCCCAGAAGGTATAACACTAGTGCCCGTTCACACCACAAAAACGTCCTCCAGATCCATTCCAGATGAGTTCTGCATGCGCGTTTTTGATGCATTTCGGTGTGTTTCCAAATTAGTTTTTTCTTCTTTTTTCCTGTTTTGTTTTTCACTGTACTGGGGTCCGGTGAATTTTTGATGCATTTTTTTATGCTTTTTACTGATTTACAGATTTTCTACTTAGATCGGTTGTATACCCGCTGAAACTTTTTTTTTTTTTTAACACACCTGTAAGGGAAAAGGCGCTGTATACTAGCTCATTATAAAATACTTACCTTAGAACGAGGCGTCGGTGACTCACCTGGTCCACGCCGAGGTAGTTGACATGTTGCCTCGGCTTATCTTCCGGGTATCGCGACTCCAGCGCTGTGAGTGGCTGGAGCCGCGATGTCGTCACTCCCGCGCATGCGCACGGGAGACTTAGGATTCTGCTGGCTTTTCAGCCGAGAATCCCCCGTGCGCCGCTGCAGTCAGCGGCGCATTGCACAGGGAATATCTCCTAAACCGTACAGGTTTAGGAGATATTTTTTTTACCTACAGGTAAGCCTTATTATAGGCTTACCTGTAGGTAAAAGTCATTTTTTGGACTATACAACCGCTGGGACTGGGAGCATTGAAGAAAGTGTTGTAGTGTCAGTGCAGTGGGGCAGATTTACTAAAACTAGAGCACTCTCCTACTAAACTAGAGAGTGCAAAATCTAGTACAGCTCTGCATAGAAACCAGTTAGCTTCCAGGTTAAGCTAATTCATTTCTATGCAGAGCTGCACCAGATTTTGCACTCTCTAGTTTTAGTAAATTTCCCCCTAAAAATGCACTTATGTTTTAAATATAAATAAAGAATTCAATTCCCGTATAGTCAAAGTGGTAATAAATCCAAAAATATGATATATAGCAGTTTATCAATCTGGCTGAATTTGTATTTTTATTATTATTAGCACCCCTGTCAGTGGTAAATGGTTTGTCTCATTTCTCTAACTGCCACTCTTGCTTGACAGCTTGGTCTGTTAAAAGAAGTTAAAAAAATAACAGTCTTGCTGGATCACCTGTTAAAAATAAAGAAAAAAGTATAAAATAAAAAAAACACATTTAAGAATTGTTCACCTTCAATATATTATATTTTTGTTTTGGGGTTAATGCCTTTTTAAGCTCAGTCTTGGAGACAGGCAGACAGGGGTAGCTGAATATGAAGCTGTATTGCATAAATTAATTAGAGAAAAGTCAGGTCATCATGTTGGGTTTGTGGTGTGGAAGGGTTTAATTTCAGGAGAACCTTACGTTTTTCAACTTTGTAATGCGCTGCTTGCCTGGAGTTCAGCTTTCCAGCCCAATTCCAGTCAAAATATATTTATTCTGTTTTGGATAGAGTAGGGAAGGGTTGGAGCTTCTGTCAGGTCTTCTACTATCTGTGACCCTATTGGGTAGATTGCCCCCTAGCTACCAGTCAAGAGCTAATTGATGGGAAATCCCTTCAATCGGGAAACTAACAAAAAAACATTTTAGTAAAGTGTTGAAGGAATAGAACTTCTGACAGTGCTTTAAACTGTTGTTATAATGTCCTCCTATCTTGTAAGAACTGTAGACTTCATTTCTTGTGCAGGCTTCACAGGACAGGAAATGAGGAACAATCTTCCCAATAGGGGCACAGACAGAAATCATTTTTAAATAAATGTGAATTATTTACAACTTCGTCCAAAACAAAACAAAAAAATGTATAAAAAGCTGAACTGAACTGTGAAAACTGTGCCCAAAAAAAGCAGGGGGCAAAGGACTAGTCATCTTTATTTGTTGTGGTCACCCTGCAGGTGATCTTTTTCCTATTACTGACTTACATTACGTGTTCTGCACTGTGTCTCTGTGTGGTAGATGTCAGAGCTAGCTATGTCTGGTGATGATCAAGAAGCAGGGAGCTGCATACAGTGCAGCTTTCTCTCCAGCAAGGAGAACAGTGAGCAGTACAGTAGTGATATCTCACTCTAAAACTTGCTGAATAGAAAAAACAAGTGAGGTGGATGGAGAAATCCTCCCCTCTGTGCCATTGTATGCTGACAGTGGAGACTCTCAGCTGTCAGAATAAACTGATCAATCGTAGCCGATTGGCTGTAGCTGCTGATCAATGAATGTTTTCCAGCTTGGCCATTTGACAGAAGTCGATCTAACGATTAACTTCTGTCAAACAGAGAAGGCCACACACAAATCAAAATTCACCCATTTGAACCAGCTGAACTTTGAAGCAGCTGTACCCACCTTCACAGTCAGATCTTGGATCTTACTCTGCAGGTATACAGCTATGAGGCTTAAGACACAGGAGAGCCTAGACAAAGAAAGCAGTCTGCCTAATTTTGCTCAGCACAATTACAATTTCTAGATGTACCCAATAACATGAAAATCTTAAATTTTTGAGTTCAGATATACTTTAATAAATTAAACTTCACAAGTTGAACTAGATGGACTGGTGTCTTTATTCAACGTTACCAACTATGAAACTAAGGCCAACTTAAGAGTTGACAGAAAAACATGGTTATCCGCTTACATTTATTAACAAATTTGTTGAAACCGCATCTACTGTTTTAATGTATATTGAATATCCTTTTAATGTTTATCAATAACGTTTATTGTAAATTTTATACATTGTTTATGCCCCAAAAAATCGCAGAGAGGTTTTGCTGTTTTAGTCAACTATGAAAATATAACTTATACCAGGCATGTCCAAAGGTCCAAAAGGTTATCTGGACATATATATCTTTTATGGCCCCCAACGGTCTCCCAGCGACTGGGCCACAAAAGATATATATGCTGGCTGCCTTGGAGGAGACAGGGAGGAGGCGGGACGAGTGCTGTACACACAGGAGTGTTTCCTGTTTACACGGCAGCCTCTGTAATAGGAAGTCCCATCTCTGGCGCTGCCATTGGACGACTGTTCTGTCTATCAAAGGAGGCGGGACTTTCTATTAAAGAGGCCTCCAAGAAAACAGCCGTTTTTCCTGTATCTAATCTTTTGGCGCTCGTCCCGCCCATTCCCTGTCCCCTCCGAGGCTGCAGATAGATGGGCATCAGTCAGGCCATTCCTGGCAATGGTGGGTGCTGCATTCCTGACAATACTGGGTGCTGCATTCCTGGCAATGGTGGGTGCTGCATTCCTGGCAATGATGGGGGCTGCATTCCTGGCAATGATGGGGGCTGCATTCCTGGCAATGGTGGGTGCTGCATTCCTGGCAATGATGGGGTCTGCATTTATGGCAATGGTGGGTGCTGCATTCCTGGCCATGGTGGGTGCTGCATTCATGGCCATACTGGGTACTGCATTTCTGGCAATGGGGGTGCTGCATTCCTGGCAATACGGGGTGCTGCATTCTTGGCAATGGTGGGTGCTGCATTCTTGGTAATGGTGGGTGCTGCATTCCTGGCCATACTGGGTGCTGCATTGCTGGCAATGGGAGTGCTGCATTCCTGGCAATACTGGGTGCTGCATTCCTGGCAATACTGGGCGCTGCATTCCTGGCAATACTGGACGCTGCATTCCTGGCAATACTGGGTGCTGCATTCCTGGCAAGGGTGGGCGCTGCATTCCTGGCAATGGTGGGCTCTGCATTCCTGGCAATGGGGGTGCCGCACTGATGGCAATGGAGGTGCTGCATTCATGGCAACAGTGTGGCTGCATTCATGGCAATGGTGGGGCTGCATTCATGGCTATGGGGGTACTGCATTCATGGCTATGGGGGTGTTGCATTCATGGCATTTGTGAGGCTGCAGATGGGCACTGACCCTTATTTTGCTTCACAGTTCTTTATTTAAAATGTCCTTTTTTTTCCTGAAACTTCCCTCTTAAAGTGAAGGTGCATGTTATATGCCAATAAATACAGTATATCCAAATACCATGCCCGAGCTCATCTCTTTACTCCCACACAGCCACAAAGGCAAGAGAATTCTTGTTGGGCAGTGTATTAGTGCTCGAACTAACACACAGACCAAATTTTAATGCTTCAAAGAATGTCAGGCAAAATGGCCGGCCTGCATGTTCACTTCATCAAATCTGGCCCTCTTTGAAAAAAGTTTGGACACCCCTGCTTACTTTTGAGTTGTTGCATGTTAGGTTTACATATGTATCACAGTGACTTTACCAAGAACTGTCATTATCCATGTCACCCTCCAGTCATTGTAGAACATGTGCTAGAAACCTGCAGTTACAATCAAAATGTTTACATCTGATTGGTGGCTATGACGAAATGAGAGTAGTTATTAAAGTGGGTTCTATAAGTGAGACACACCAAGTACACCCTTTTATAATTATGTAAGAAAAGCTCGGGCATAACTAGTTAGTTTAAATAATGCTGATGATGTAATGCTATTAAGTAATGCTTGTAATTTTGCTGTATTACATTGATGATGTTGAACAGTTATACAGTACAACCTTATTTAAATCATATGTTAAGGCATATGTTTAAAAAAAGGCAGTACATTTTTTAAATCTACAATACATGCACATTTCCCCAAGTTTTATCCCTTGAATGACCCTGCAAGTACAGGAAAATAATCCAAAACCTGCCAGAAATGCACTCGGCTCATAAGTCCTGTTGTGGCTGACAACACACACCTATTTTGTGGACTGAATGTTGTCAGCCCTGCCCAATTACCTTTTGAAACTACTAAGCCCTTTCCACTCTCCGATCACCACAACTTAAAGGATAATTATTCTGTAAATAAGAACTAGGACAGCTCTTTGAGACAACATAGGATATGTACAGAGGACACAGGAAAGCTCTGAAAGTCTGACGGGATCAACGGGTGTTTTTTTCACTTACCAAATGGATATAACAAGATGCTTCTGACGGTTTATTAAACAGACCAAAATGGAGAAAATATAAGAAGCCTGTTGTTAGAATTTATAAACAGTATCATGGAGCTTCCTTAGGGTGTAAGTAACCGAAAAAGGATTGTTCAATATGTTTGGCATCAAGTATACAATTGTAAGCCATTGCCTCACAATTACCTGCAGCATTTTCAGCCTGCCATGTGCACTCCTTTAGTTGATATTTCTGCTGTTTTATTTCAAGTACCATCACCGTAGTACTGTCACTGGCAAGCTCTCCAGGTACGAAACTTTACAACAGTAATAAAGGAAATCTTCTGGCGCATGGAGAATGAGTGACTAGCTTTAGTACATAATGCACTGGTAGAGAGACTGGGGGATGAAAAAAAACAGTCTACAAAGTCCATAGCTATTAGAAAGCATTATATTGCCCACTGGCGGCTGCCATTCTCAGAGTATTGGCCACCTCTGTATCAAGATACAAGAAGAGAACAGGAAAGTGCCACCTAAGTGCAGTATTAAAATAAATACTTTACACTCAAGGATTAAGAACACTCACAGAATATGGAGTAAAAGATTGCTTATCATGTATATCAGCAGCATCAGCCTCTCATCGCTGCCCCACGGGAACCGCCTGGGATCCTGTCAGCTGTAGATGGTGTGGAGACAGCATGGACGCCAGGAAGTCCAAACAAACCAGAATGGACACACGGGCGGAAGTGATGTCACCGGGAGAGAGAGAGAAGACCGGAAGGAAGACAGGCTGCGTACTCTGAGCTTACAACTCCTACAGGCCTCTGAGTCCGTGCTGTCTCCACACCATCTACAGCTAACAGGATCCCTAGCGGTACCCACGGGACAGCGATGAGAGGCAGATGCTGCTGATATACTTGATAAGCAATCTTTTACTCCATGTTTATTTTAATACTGTACTTCCCTGCTTTTCCCTGTTCTCTTCTTTAAACTTTACAACAGATGCACATAAAATGATTTGTTTATGATAACTGTATACAGTGGGACATGATACCAAACATATTGAAGGAAAGATTTCTGCTACTTCAGTTACTTTGTTTTTCTTTGATGTTTGAGGGGTACTATTCTGGAACTCATTGACACATTGGTCTTGGTCACTTAATTTGTATGGCTATGCTTTGTACCCTGTGAAAATGTAAATAAAAACCTATTGAAAATAAAAAATTGATTTTGATTTACATACACCTTAAAACTTGATATATGATATATTTATATAGTATGTAAACCATCTTGTAATTTATTAGGAATCACCATTACATTTTAATTCTTCAGCCAGCTATAAATTTCAGTTTCATTTCAAACTTCCTTTAAACCAAGAAAACAGCATTCAGTTTGGTTGTTAGACAGGATTTCCCAGAATCTTCCTCACCTCAGCCATGTGTTAAGATTGCAGCCTGAAGTCTTCAGGGAACTTGAGGTCAGCTTGCAACCAGCTTGCATGAAATACCAGCAATGTCTCCAGATTTACTGCACCAGGCTTTTTTGTCTTTAGGCCCGATTCACACTTTTGAATGGGACCGTTAGTATTTACATGATGGAGACCAAGTGGGGATTCAAGGAGATAAGCTGCAGGCAGAAGTCCCATTGAAAGCAATGCAAGGCAAGGCTGACAACTCAAACAGCTAATCATGGCCGTTCATATACAATCACTCATAGAGTGATTACCTGTGAATAGCCAGCCATGGACACAGACAGGGCCCTGCTGGGTCTCCCGCATGTAATCCCTAACAGACCCATTCACAAGTGTAAATGAGGCCTTAGTGAGATAATTGCAAAAAATGCTGCACATGTATAAGAATGCTATGTAAGCAATGTTTTATATTACCTCATTGGTCATGTAATTGTTGTAAAGGCAGTCCCTCCTAAACATCACCAATTTTCAAAGCATCCAGCAAATACAATCTCTGTGAGACTCTGGTATAAAGTCTTCTGAAAGCCCTAAAATGTATGTATGAGGGGGTTATTAAAAAAGGATTACATGTTGAAATTTAGAATGTTTAATTATGCAGAGATGGAAACAATGAACATACATATAAAGTGTAAAGTTAGACTGTAAATTCCTCTACTCAGAGTTACCCTTCCACATATCCCCCCATCATGTTCAATGCATTTACGCCATCATTTTACCCAGCCTCATATCTAGCTTAGAAAAAATCTACAGAGTACTCTTTGTTCCACTGCTTCAGAGATGTTGAAACTTTCTTTAGGTCCTTACATCTCGTGCCACAGGTGTAATCATTCATTGACCTAAACAGGTAGGAGTCAGATGGTGACAAATCTGGGTTGTAAGGTGGATAAGGGGCCACTGACCAGCCCATTTTCGCAATTACTCTACTGGTGGCATTAGAGGTGTGTGAGTGTTCATTATCACGATACAGCTGTATGGCATGGATGTCTTTCTGTGTTCTTTTTTCCTAATTCAGCTTTCACACTCTATCAATGTAGGTTTCACTGGTCACTGTTGCGCCTTTGTCCAAAAAGTCCATGATAATGAGGCCTTGGTCATTCTAGATTTGTCTTTCCGCTTAAATTAGGTTGCTAGGTGACCATTCCTTAGCTTGGCTACAAATTCAGTTTCTCCCTTTTTAAACTTCTTCACCCAATGGCAAACATTGCTCATACCAATTACTGCATCGCCATATACACATTTCCCCAGGCATGTATGGATCTCAACAGCCGAAAAAACATCTTTCATCAAACTCAATTACTCCTGGTTTCAACTTCCCATCACGGATTCACTTGGCACAATCTGGAAAACAGAACAACATAGTTAAACCATATGTGTAACATATATCAGGCATTTTATTATAAGTTCTCATGAACAACAGGTATTATTTTTTTATGCCCCTTCAAAGTTGGCCTTTGTCATTTTATGAACCAGTACTTTGCCCATTCACTTAACCACCCTCTCCAACTGCACAAACCTAACTGGGACCCCACTTTGACCTGTTTTACTGCCAGGAGCAAGGAGATAATGATCTGTGTAATCTCTAACTTGTGACATTGGAGGTTACACAGGGGTGAGGACTCTCTTCTGTGATATGGGAGGAAGGAGAGTGAGTCACTGGGGACTTCTGTTTGTACCCAGTGCTAAACAGAGTAGCAGGGGAGTTAAGGGTGCGTGCTGTGAAGGATAACAATTAAGGGAACCTGTTGCTTTAGCATGTACATAAGTTCAGCTTAAAGGCGCATTACACCTTTTGCAGTTGAACCTGCAGAGCATTGCAACCACTATTAATGGATGGCAGATACATTGAACAGGCTCTGGCAGACTTTTCCTCCAGCCCGAGGTCTGTACAGAGGTATGACCCATCAGTTAAAGGTGTCAATAGACTACAAGTGCAGTGGTTTCACCACACTTGTGCTGTACTGAGAACTAGAGTCCCTCTGTCACAGTGGCAGAGGAGACTTGTTCACAGATCACTGCACAGCCAAGCTAGTTTCAAAAATAGACAGAAGCCCGTAGGGAAAAACACCTTGTGATTTAGGTAAGTTGGGGCGGTTTGGAGGTGGGAGGCTGGGGAAACGCACCATTTTACTTCAAATATTGGTGTTGTATAAAACATGTCGTGAAAGGTGGACTTAGCCTTTAAGCTCTCTAAAATATAGGGAAAAAATTTGTTTTTGTATGTGTCTGATGATGTGTTATAAATGTTCCGCAACTCTGTCAGATCTAGGAATCATCAACACACTTAAAAAGGATCCTCCGTAGTGTTTTTCATGCTTGATATACATTTCTAATCTCATAAAATTCTTTCATCTGCCGTTACATTAACCTCACACACCTTCTTGTTTATCACTTCAATCTCCAGATATGACTGAGCTGAAAAGACTTGCAAATGGTCACGGAAAGCCAAGACACATTGCTAAGGCACAAACTTGACAGATCCTTCAAATGAGAACATATTTTTTTCTCAAAATACATTTTGTAGCCAGTAATACATAGGACTAACACGAAACACGCCACCCAAAATTATCCATTGGTATTAGAAGGAAATCGCTCAATAATTATGATGGCAGTTGTATAAACCTGTACATTTACAGCTTCTGCTATTTTGCTGGATGTTAGTGTAAAACACCTAAGGGCCACAGCCGCAGCATATTTTTGCCCATAGACATGCAGTCCAAAAAATGTATGAGGCTATACGTATGCTACATGCACATGCATATGAACGTATTTTTTAAAACATAGAATGCTGGTATTTATAGGCATGTACAATGTTTTTGTAATGCGTATCTATGGGCAAACATATGCTGCAGCTGTGGCTCCCAGGCAATACAACAACATACATAATTTTTTTTTTATAAATTTATAATCTACTCTCTCACTTTATTTGCAGTGCACTAGTAACTACCTTTTTACAGTCAACTTATTATGACTTCATATTCGCTAAACACAAAAAATGAATGGTTTGTTTTTGCTATAGAGAAACTCAGCTGTCAAAAGAAAACATTGGGCAGTCTGCCAAGTTTTAACTTGAAACATTGTAACTAAAGTCTCTCCATTTGTTATTTGAAAGAATCGGCAAACTCTGCACTAGAGATCGTCAGGGGTATTGAATCGAGATCACGATTTTTTTAACGATTAATTGTGCAGCTCTAGTGTAGAGTACAGAAAAAATTATATGTTTTAAATGTTTACTTGCAGTGTTTTTTTTCCATTAAACAATTTAAAGCGGACCTTCAGTCGTTTTTCCAACTTTCCATCTATTAAATCTTCTGCCCTTGATATTTTAACTTTGGATAGTAAAAAAAAATAATTCTGCCAGTAAATACATTATACAGCCCACTTCTTGTTTCTTGTCTGCCTAGGCTTATGACATCATACACAGCTCTCTCTCTCACTCTCCTGAGAGTTTGCCAGGAAGGGAGGGGGGATGAGTCATAAGAGGGCCAATGAGAACTGCAGGGCTGCAGAGCTGGAGGTGTGCCTCGGTGTGTCGGTGTAAATCCAGGAAGTGAACAGGCAGCAGCTTCAGCTGCCCACAGTTAAAATGGATGCAGCCAGACTTAGTGGAGGGAGGAAGCTTCAGAATGGCAAAGATGTCTTTATTACAGATTATGTGAAAAGACTGCAGTTCCTCTTTAAGGACTTGCCATATGCTCTCTGAACTTGCTAGCAAATTTCAGAAGAGTCGAGTCCCACCCCTCCCCCCCCCCAACTTTTTGGACGCCATAGTCCTCTCCTGTTATGAAGTGTCTACTGTCTGTGCTAGCCTAGCTTCTTCTCCCTTCTCCTCACCACCCTACATAACCTTTTAAGTAGCAGATGGGGAGGAGCAAGTGGGACTACCCTAGCAAGTGACAGCTCTGAGTCTGCTGGGGTGGATGACATCACATCTAAGATGGTTACACCCATCAACAGTTTTAGGGCTTTTGGATATTTTACATGTAACATGCATAAAGCACATTAAATTCACATATAAACTTTATTTTATTTTTTTATGAATGGTCTAATGACAGGTTCTTTTTAAACACCTCAATACGGGACACTTTCAGTACTGTACCCAAATTAAATTATTTACATAGAGCTTTCTTATAGTGGTATATAATCATTGCTGGATTTTTAAACTAAGCTATAGAATCGTAAAAATACCAACATTTTTGACAAAAGAAAAAAAAAAAACATGTTTTTCTTTGATTCTGTTCTAGAATTTTGCAAATAAATAATATTTCTTCATAAATTTAGGTCAAAGTGTATTCTGCTACATTTCTTTGGTAAAAAATAAGCTTAATCTGTGTTTATTATTTAGTCTGTGGGAAAGTTATACAGTCCACAAACTATGGTATATATCTAAAAATTGATTAATCCTTAGTACTGAATGTCATTTCTGGAGGCCTTAAGATGCAAGTACAAATACCCCCCCCCCCCCCCAAATGACCCCTTTTTGGAAAGTAGACAGTCCAAGGTATTTAGTAAGAGGCATGGTGAGTTTTTGGAAGTTGTATTTTTTTGTCACAGTTTTTTAGAAAAAGAAGAATTGAAATAAAATTGGTTTTATTTTTTATTTATTTTTTATTACATACTGTCATCAGAGCAGTACAGCGTCATCATATAACTTGTATAGCGGTGATTAGGGACATTATGTAAAAATAAATAATAATCATTTTTTTTACAATTTTTGATAATTTTTTTTTTTTTATTTTGTACTTTTTACAATTTCTATTAGTATTGATTATATAAGATATTATAACTTTTAACTTTTACTAGTAAAAATGTGAGTGTAATGTTGATGTGGATGTTTCTGTGTAGTCTGTAAAGCACTTTATAATATAATGGTCCTATATAAATACAGGAAATACATGTGTTGGCATAAAAAAATCTCTTAGCCCCCGTACTCACGGTCGGAAACTCAGACGGAAAATGTCCGATAGGACCATGTTGTCGGAAAATCCGCCCGTGTGTGGGCTCCATCCGACTTTTTCCGTCGGAATTTCCGACTGAAAAAATTTGCCACGCATGCTCAGATCAAATTAAGAGACCAAAGCTATTGGCTACTAGCCTCTACGTAGTTCCGTCGTACGCAACGAACGTCACCACGTTCAGAATGATCGGATTTTCCGACAACTTTGTCCAACCATGTGTATGCAACACCAGTGTCGGACAAAATCCGTCGGAAAAAATCCGACGGATTTTGTGGTCGGAATTCCCGACCGTGTGTATGGGGGCTTATACAGAATTCCAAGTACAAAATGGCTAATGTTATGTGAACTAAGCTATTTGTTCAGTAAATAACAGATCTACACATATTCAAGTTGACCCGGTTGTAATGCCTAAAATGTAAACTTTTGAAGTTGTTGGTGTGTGTTTCCAAAAGCAAAGAATCACTTATCATGATCATTCAATATATCCGCCTGTGTGACTATTTTCATATAAGCCTGACCAGCTATATCATATGACATTGTTTGGAATGCATATGCTCATAAGTGAATGGCAGAAGGCTATAGTATAATGTATACTATTTTACTCAAGCGTAAAATCAGCGTGATGCTGCAGGCCAGTGGATAGCTCCATGAGCATTTAGAAATCAGAGGCCACATGATCAGCAGAAAAGCAGGCTTTGTTATTGCCTTTTCCTCTTACAATGATGTAAATTGAAATTTTATGCAGCTTTTCAAATCCATTTATTTAGGAATATAGCCACATGTTACATATGTTTCACATATCCAGGCTTTTTTTTTTATAATGCAAAATGTGAAGAGCAGTGGTAATATACAGTAAGTGCAGTAAACTGTAGCAGCCAATCACATTTTACATTTTAATAGTTCAATGCAGTGAGCACCATGAACAATGCTTTTTGATTGGCTGATATTAATCACTGAATGTTATGTATTGTTTGAATTTACTAAAAAAGAAAAAGTTGTGTTTGTAAGGGTGTGTGTTCTTCTTACTGTTGACCTTCTGGGTAATGGCTTCACAGGGGTATGCAGGGCATACATATACATATAAATAGATGTTGTAAGTATAACAACATTTTTTTTTATATACAGTGATTGTTATCTCTTATTATTTTAGGTGTTTAAGCGCATCTGGTAATGTTGATGTACCAGCCTTTCTTGCCCACAGTTCCCCCAAATGTTGCTAGGGGTTCCTTGAGCACTTAAGCCCAGTACACATAGGCTAAATGTCACCTGACACTGGCAAGTTCAATAGAAGCCGGCGGACATTCCGCAGTGTGTGTGGCAGCTGGTCGGGCAGAAGCCGTCTGTTCACTGTTCGGCCAGCTTCTGTTGAAGGCTCATGACCGAAAAATGTCTGCCAACTGCCTCCCGGTCAGCACTCTCTGGCAATGGCTAAGAGACTGGAGTGTTCCTGGTGGGGGGGGGGGGGGTGTCCCCTTGTCAGAACACAATAGTTCAGCAGAGGAGATCGCTGTACTAACATTGGTACTAGGCTTTAGCAGTTTCTGCTGCTCAGATAATTAACCAATGCCACCAATGATCTTTTTAGCTATCTGTTAATCTGTTAATGGGAATCCTCCCATTGGTCACTAGCGTAAGGGGCATTGTTCCCACTGGCCACCGACTTAAGGTGCATTCTTCCCATTGACCACTAGTATAAATGGGCCATTCTCCCAATAACCACCAATGTAAGAAGATGTTCCTTCCCATACTTACCACAAATATAACATGGTCCTGCTACACTGACCACCAGTGTGGGTGCATTTCACAGGCCAACAATTTAAGAAGCCACCAATGTGAGGGAACTCTACGGTTTTCAGTCTGTGTTTCTTTACTGCCCATTATTATAATATCTTCTTTTGTTTTTCATTTCATTTTTATTAGTAAAATATAATTTACATGTAAAACATAAAATACCCAGAACAGCCCTGGGTATCCATGCCCTGAGTAAACAATATTGCTTATTCTTTATTTTTCTTAACTCACCATTCACACAAATGTACTGGTTGCAGTAGATATAGTAATTATTAGCAGGGATTCCCCAAAACCTGAAAGTTATTTCAAGGGTTCTGTTGTGTTAAAACGGTTGAGAAAGGTTATTCCATACTGTACTGGCTAACTGAAGTCATGAGTTTGATTCCAGAGAAAGCACTGCTATGCCCATATTCTTTTTGTAGTTGTGTGGTTTTCCACTGGGTTGTTTGGTTCCCTTTTACTATTTAATAACATACAAATTCTTCTCTCCATGATGTTAATAGGCATGCTAGCAAATTGAAGAGTAACTTTGCATAGAGTTTGTGTTAGGCTTTTATTTCTGTCTGTAAGCCCATTTGCATGATTTAACCTAACGTTCTATTCCATTGACACCTAAACAAGAAATGGGGGTTTTCGTTGTCACCAATACAGAAAGGGACAAACAGTAATAAAAAGACATTCAAACCCTTCTTCACTACATTAAAAATGTATTTTGTTTTTTGTTGAGAAGTGAGGAGAAAATCACAGATTGCAACAAAAAACAGAAAGAGGCTCTAACTCTTCCTTTATCTATCCAAACAAAAAAAGTTTTGAATGGAGATGGGCTTTAAGTTACTGACCTAGAAAAAGTACTCAGAGAAGGACTTTCCTGCATGCTTGTTCTGGGTCCTTAAATATCGGACAAAAGAGAGTCAGCAAAGCAGCCAAGCAAAAACCAGAAACCACAACTATTTAAAGTGATATTAAAGGCTCGTGTTTCCATAAAACATAGAGAGCATGGCTTGTCGCTTCACCCCCTCACTGGCTGTGATTGACAGCAGTGGGAGCCATTGGCTCCCACTGCTGTGCCTCAGCCAATGAGAAGGGAGAGACCCAGGAAAGCCGCTGCTCTTGTGCACATCGCTGGATCGAGATGGGGCTTAGGTAAGAATTAGCTACATAGTTACACATTTAGTCTGGTTGAAAAAAGACAACAATCTGGTTCAACCCATAGTTGATTCAGAGAAGAGCAAAAAAATCCCAGCAAAGCGTGATCCAATTTGCTCCAGCAGGGGAACAAATTTTCCTTCCTGATCCCCCGAGAGTATTGGGGGGAGGGCTACAGGGAAGCTGCACACAGAAGGTTATTACCTTCATGCACAGAATGCATGAAGGTAAAAAACCTTCAGCCTTTACAACCACTTTAACTTTAGGAGCTTTGAACCTTTTCTGTAAATCTGGGCAACATTTTTTTTTTGTTATAAAAACAAAAAATGTAACACCACTATCAAGACTACAACAGACATATCATTATAATACTATATAGACAATCAAACTAATATTCAACCAATCATTATTTCAGCAGCCGTTTTAAGATCATTTATTGTGCAAAACACATGCATAAACAATACTAACCCCATTAAAATTCCACCCACTATTTCCCCCAAGGAGTGCTCTAATGTCAATAATTTTAATAGTGTTATTAGTCCCAGGGTTTAATGTCCAGTAAGTATTAAAGAGCTTGTAAAAAAAAAGGAGAATCACCACAGTCAAAAGCATATATGCATCATGATGTCATCCAAAAGTGATATGCACATTAGTTTTATTTAATTTCATTTTTTAGGTATTATAATGTCACCATAGACACTAGACAGGTAAGAGGTTGGTAGGCCTACATGGTGGTTGTAAGCTAATAATGCTGCCGCAGCTGCACTGGGATCCAGAGCCCTTCCTGTGTTCTGTTCTACTGAACCACAGGACACCCCCTCCCCTTATAATATGCAGCCAACAAGAGAGGAGGTGTTCTGTAGTACAACAGCAGAGAATTCAGGCAGGGCTGACAACATTGCCTGGCATTACCAGTTCCGGCCATACACGGTTCGAATCCTGCTGAATCGTCCGACGTTCAAACCATTAATGGGCAGGCTGAATGAACCAAGTTGATCAATCAAGATGGGTACAATCAGCCTGCTGGATTGGATTCTCTTGCGATTATCACTATAGCCACTGGCAATAATCAGTCTTCTCCCAGAGGGAGCGGCTTCCCCCACCCTCCCCTGTCCCCCGTCGGGAGAAGACAATGGCTCGGCAGGAGGGATTCTCGCATCAACATTATCTGTGTTGATGGGGGAATCAAGCTAATTTCTTTCCTGCAAGCCGTGGTTGCAGGAACGAAATTCACTCCGTGTATGGCCAGCCTTAGGCCCCTTTCACACTGGGGCGTTTTTCAGGCGGTACAGCGCTAAAAATAGCGCCTGTTCACCGCCTGAAAAAATCCGGCCCCTTTAACTCCAGTGTGAAAGCCGGCATGCTTTCATACTGGAGTGGTGCGCTAGCAGGACGGTCAAAAAAGTCCTGCTAGCAGCATCTTTGGAGCGGTAATGGAGCGGTGTGTTCACCGCTCCTATACCGCTCCTTCCCATTGATTAGAATGGGACACAGCGGTGATACCGCGGCAATACCGCCACAAAGCAGGGGGTCTTTAACCCTTTTTCGGCCGCTCGCAGGGGGTGAAACCGCACCGCGAGCGGCCGAAAACCGCGGCTAAAACGACGGTAAAGCAGCGATAAATATAGCGCTGCTTTACCGTCACCGCGGCTCCCCGCCCCAGTGTGAAAGGGGCCTTAGAGGCACCATGTTGTCCACTATAGGAAGTAGGGAGTTCACTAGATTTCTGGCAGATCAACAAGCATGTTTATGCTTTTTTTGTATTTTTACTAAGGGTAGAACATGGGGAAATGGGCATGTATTACAAGGATGTATTGACTATGATTTTTTTGATTTTATTCATTTTACGCAGACATACATGTGGATTCTAACTACTAATGGCTATACTGTTACTACTAATGGAAACACAACTAATTCTGCAGCATCCAGTTACCACTTTAAAAAATGTCTTGTTTTCCTTTCCTTTAAGCTAAGTTGCCTGGATGTCTGTCTTTTTTTTTTTTTAATAAATGGAGATTTACAGTCCTGAGCTGGAACTGAGGCTCGATTATACGAAAAGTCAACCTAACATTTTTAATCCACAAGCCATATCTCAGTGATGTGCATTTCAAGCCTTGCCAGGTCAGTGCTATTAAGGGAGTTTGTAAGATATAAACTAGGGATAGACTGCCAGTTCACTCTAAATCTTATCATAGGAACATTTTGGATGGAGTCACAGTGCCCGAAAAGCAATCACATCAATTTCCACTTTGAACTGAAAGTTTTATATTCTTTTGGTCCACTTTAGAATACCGGTGAAGGGGAATGCCCAGTTCTATGAACCTAATTCTGGTTTAACAGGAAAAGATTAAGGTTGGCTCCCCCAGTGAGATAGATATAAATAGGTGGTGATCTCATCCCTATTTGTATAGATAAGAAAAAATCCCCTAGGGTTGGGACTTTAAATAGAACACCACTCTCACAAAGTTTTTAATAAACCATAATATAAATGTTTTATTTGATAAAAAGTTCCTCCCACGATATTTAGCAGCAGGATGCACAATATACAAAATGCATGACAATATGCATATACATAATAACATACATAAAGAAAATATACAAAAATAACATGATACAGAACAACATGAAAAAAGAACACAGATACGGTACTAATACTCTCCCGGAGGTGTGAGTCCCCCGTAAACTCGACGCGTTTCCAGTTACCCAGATGCGGGAACCTTCGTCAGGAGTGGGGAGTGGGATTTATATCGGAGAAGTACCTGTCGCTCACATTGAAGGCGAAGTTCCTGGACCGGTGGGCTGTATACCAGCGGAAAAGGAGGATGGAGTATGTGTCCCCCAAAAAGGAAGAAGAAATGAGTGTGGCAACACACACTAGGTTGGTATTAAGGACGATCCTGCATACGGGCTTTCTGTGGTAATGACCAAATATGTATGTCACTTGTATACTTAGGGAAACAATCCTCGTCCCCGAGAGTTAGTATCTCGAATAGGTGGAAAGGTGATCCCAATAATGGGTACCTAAAACCCTGTCCTTGTTGTGGAGAGTCCCCTGATGGTCAATGCCGTAGCGATCCGACCCTAGGTGTTCCTCTGCTGCCCCCAGCAGCAGAGGAACACCTAGGGTCGGATCGCTACGGCATTGACCATCAGGGGACTCTCCACAACAAGGACAGGGTTTTAGGTACCCATTATTGGGATCACCTTTCCACCTATTCGAGATACTAACTCTCGGGGACGAGGATTGTTTCCCTAAGTATACAAGTGACATACATATTTGGTCATTACCACAGAAAGCCCGTATGCAGGATCGTCCTTAATACCAACCTAGTGTGTGTTGCCACACTCATTTCTTCTTCCTTTTTGGGGGACACATACTCCATCCTCCTTTTCCGCTGGTATACAGCCCACCGGTCCAGGAACTTCGCCTTCAATGTGAGCGACAGGTACTTCTCCGATATAAATCCCACTCCCCACTCCTGACGAAGGTTCCCGCATCTGGGTAACTGGAAACGCGTCGAGTTTACGGGGGACTCACACCTCCGGGAGAGTATTAGTACCGTATCTGTGTTCTTTTTTCATGTTGTTCTGTATCATGTTATTTTTGTATATTTTCTTTATGTATGTTATTATGTATATGCATATTGTCATGCATTTTGTATATTGTGCATCCTGCTGCTAAATATCGTGGGAGGAACTTTTTATCAAATAAAACATTTATATTATGGTTTATTAAAAACTTTGTGAGAGTGGTGTTCTATTTAAAGTCCCAACCCTAGGGGATTTTTTCTTATCTAATTCTGGTTTAGACAGTGGGCTGCAGACACAACTGTGGGCACATGGCAGACACAGAGGGCTGCCTACTAACAAGCCTTTTCACTTTAAATACATTCCCCCCTAAACAAATTATCCTACCCAACATGCGTTTAAAATCCAGTTTCCTCAGTTCATCCAACACATATATTTTATGCTATGAATCTCATAAAAAGAAATATAAAACTTACACTGATCCCTGGAGATAAACTGAGGTACATTGTTCAGCTGAGGTGTGCTGGGATTTGGGGTTCCCACAAGTTTGCTCTTGGCCATCTTTGTATTTGCTTTTGCAAACTCGAGCCGTAACGTCTGAGGAATTTCTGGATCAAAGCGTATTCCCTGAAACCATTAAATGAGAAACATTTATTCAACAGATAATAAAAATAAGAATAAGACAAAAAATGCATAAAAAGGTAGATTTGTTGGATTATTTTGTAACAATGCAAACAGAAATTATGTGTACAATTATGTGTACAATTCATAGCAACCAAACAGAAATTTCACTTTATCTGTTTAGAGAATCTAGAAAAATTAAAGATAATTAATCGTACAGCACTTTTCTTTTTTGGTTTGTATAAATTGGTTAACAAGTTTACAGAATAGACAAGTGCAAAATCTGGCGCAGATCTGCATACAAACCAATTATGCACCGTAAACACGGTCGGACATTCCGACCACAAAATCCGTCAGATTTTTTCCGACGGATTTTATCCGAAACTTGTGTTGCACACACATGGTCGGACAAAGTTGTCGGAAAATCGAGATGACGTACAAAACGTATGACGGGACTACGTACAGGGCAGTAGCCAATAGCTTTTGTCTCCAAATTTCTTCTGAGCATGCATGGCACTTTGTGCATCGGAATTCTCTACACATGATCGGAAAAAGTCTGATCGGACTTTGTTGTCGGAAACTTTTAGATCCTGCTCTCAAATTTTTTCCCTCGGAAATTCCGACGGAAAAAGCCCGCTAGAGCCCACACATATTGGATTTTCCGACAACATAATCCGATGGGACTTTCTTCATCGGAATATCCAACCGTGTGTACGGGGCATTCGATTCCAGGTTATATTGCCAAAGCTTAATAGAACAAGCTGAGGTTAGAAGCTGATTGGCTACCATACGCAGATGCACCAGATTCTGAGTGCTCCAGTTTTAGTAAATCTCCCTCACAGTGTCAAATTTTATTTATGCTTTTGAGTGTTGGTTATTAAGTACTGTAACCCAAAAGCCAATTATCCACAACAATACAATTATCATTGAGAACATTTTTTACCAGTTTGCGGTGCACTCTTTAATCACATGTGCCATATTTGTGGCAAGTTTTTCAAACAATTGAATATGCTTGTAGTCATATGTTAGTACTTTAACACCCAATTTATGTTAGCTAGGAATTGCCTTAATATCCCTTTTTGCACTTAATTAGCTGCCTTAAGCCCTCACATTGAAGTGCTCTATACTGGCAAAGCTGAGTAATAGCCACACCCCTCAGTATCCTCAGGGTCTAACTCCAATGCCTATTGGACTGTACATACGTATATATATATATATATATATATATATATATATATAAAAAGTGAGTACACCCCTCACATTTGTGTAAAGATTTTATTATATCTTTTCATGTGACAACTCTGACGAAATGACACTTTGCTACAATGTAAAGTAGTGAGTGGTACAGCTTGTATAACAGTGCAAATTTTCTGTCCCCTCAAAATAACGCAACACACAGCCATTAATGTCTAAACCGCTGACAAAAAAAGTGAGTAAACCACAAAGTGAAAAATGTCCAAATTGGGCCCAAAGTGTCAATATTTTGTATGGCGACCCTTATTTTCTAGAACTGCCTTAACCCTCTTGGGCATGGAGCTCACCAGAGCTTCACAGGTTGCCACTGGAGTCCTCTTCCACTCCTCCATGACAACATCACAGAGCT
Organism: Lithobates sylvaticus; assembly: GCA_028564925.1. Taxonomy (NCBI): domain Eukaryota; kingdom Metazoa; phylum Chordata; class Amphibia; order Anura; family Ranidae; genus Lithobates; species Lithobates sylvaticus. The sequence goes on along the minus strand of CM053026.1, from coordinate 462,339,752 downwards.
GGTGGATGTTAGAGACCTTGCGCTTCTCCACCTTCCATTTGAGGGTGCCCCACAGGTGCTGAATAGGGTTTAGGTCTGGAGACATGCTTGGACAGTCCATCACCTCTACCCTCAGCTTCTTTAGCAAGGCAGTGGTTGTCTTGGAGGTGTGTTTGGGGTCGTTATCATGTTGGAATAATGCCCAGGGGCCCAGTCTCTGAAGGGAGGGGATCATGCACTGCTTCAGTATGTCACAGTACATGTTGGAATTCATGGTTCCCTCACTGAACTGTAGCTCCCCAGTGACGGTGTTCTGTCAAAATAGCCAAACCATCAGAAACTCCAACTACTTAACTTCCGGTTTATTTAAACCATCAGTAATTGGAGATTTTGACGAACTGCTGTTTGGACACAACACCCGCAACTGAATACAGTCTGGTGCATGATATTATGAGCAGAAATTGGTACTCCGCTCCGATACTAGCCAACAAAATGGTTGCCTCCGAGGCGGCGTCAACTTTGTCCTCAGTAGCTACTGTGCTATCAAAACAGCTAAATCTTCCTGTATTCGTACTGTATTCGGTTACCGGTCTCCAAACAACAATTCATCAAAATCTCCAATTACTGATGGTTTAAATAAACCAGAAGGGACGTGGTTGGAGCGTCTGACGAGTTGGCTAATTTGACAAAACACCAGCAGCACTCATGCAGCCCCAGACCATGACACTCCCACCACCATGCTTGACTGTAGGCAAGACATACTGGTCTTTGTACTCCTCACCTGGTTGCCGCCACACACGCTTGACTCCCTCTAAACCAAATACGTTTATCTTGGTCTCATTAGACCATAGGACATAGTTCCAGTAATCTATGTCATTTGTCTGCTTGTCTTCAGCAAACTGTTTGCAGGCTTTCTTGTGCATCACCTTTAGAAGAGGCTTCCTTCTGGGATGACAGCCATGCAGACCAATTTGATGCAGTGTGCAGCGTATGGTCTGAGCACTGATAGGCTGTCCCCCCACCCCTTCAACCTCTTCAGCAATGCTGGCAGCACTCATACGTCTATTTCCCAAAGACAACCTCTGGATATGATGTTGAGCAAATTTAACACACCTGCTCCCCATTCACACCTGAGACCTTGTAACACTAACGAGTCACATGACACCTTGGATGGAAAATGGCTAATTGGGCCCAATTTGGACATTTTCACTTAGAGGTGTACTCACTTTTGTTGCCAGTGGTTTAGACATTAATGGCTGTGTTTTGAGTTATTTTGAGGGAACAGCCAATTTACACTGTTATACAAGCTGTATACGCACTACTTTATTACATTGTAGCAAAGTGTAATTTCTTCAGTATTGTCACATGAAAAGATATAATAAAAATTTTACACTGATGTAAAAAGAAAGTGGAAGCAAGACATGGACATCAGACATTTTTAGTACAATGTTTACTTGATTGCATAGCTATTTCTATGACTTAAACTGGGTTATAGGCAATAAAATACTTTTAAAAAAGAGGCACTATTCCTCCACTGGGGGGCATAATTCCTGCCACTGACAGAAAGAGTCACTATCCATCTCACTGATACCAATGAATTGGGCACCATTCTTTCAACCAGTACCAGTGATGGGATACAATTCCTTAAACTCATACCAATGATTCACACTATTTTTCATGCTAATACTAATGATGGGGCACTATTCCTCCATCTGAAGGACAGTGAACCGGCCCTTTGTTTATAAAGTTTGGAGACCCCTGTACTAAATGATAGCAGCCTATCATCTGCTATACTGTATATACAGATTGTTGATGCTGTGTAAAATGCTGTAACATTTACAGCAATCAATTCAATTTCAGTCTACCATCATTAGCCCAATTAAGAAACTATTTCTGACTGGTTGAAAAGGATTACTAAACGTTGCATTTCAGCACTGTTCTCCAAAGTGCCCTATTTAATAAAGCAGAAAATGTTATAACCCCTATAAACCCAAGCCTGTATTATCATTTAAATGTACTACGATAAAGAGACAGATACAGTGCTCATAAAAAAACGATACAACTAATTGCTGGACTTGATATGAAACCTCCAGTCATGTCAAGATTCACAAATTGATCATGGACTTATGTACATTGGCAACATCATATCAACAAAAAATAAACACAGAGATTTATTTAACTTTGCTTGGAAATCTTTTTATGGCTTGCAAATGATTTGACATTTTAATGAGCACTGCTAGAGGATGTGTGGGAACAAATTCATTATATTAAAAAAAAAAAAACAATAGAGAAATGTTGTAATATGGCAGAACAGACCTCTGGGTATACTTACTGTAAAACCCCTTATATGGGTAATAATAAGACACAAGAACAAGCCGGGAGAAGGCTGCCAATGTGATATTTATCCATTTCATAAGAAAACAGCTGCAATCTTTCAGATGCTAGACTGGCATATTAACATGTTCATTAATGATTAATCTAAACAAAATCTATGCTATAAGATTTGTCTAGATTTTGTCTCTATAAAATAAATATATGGATTTATATTGTGTTTTACAAGGTTTCTCGTGTAAATAAAGCCAACAGATTCTGTTATAATAGAGTTTCAAGCCATTTACTCAACTGCAATCACCTGCAATGAAGTAAGTGATGATGATAAAGTGAAACAGAGTATAAAATATGTAATGACATGTTTATATGATTTTGAAACAAATTGTTTTCCATTTTACTAAAACTATAGTATATCACAAGAAAGCACATCTGTAAAACCTAGAATATAGGTTTTTGCTAAAAAAAAAAAAAAGAAAGAATTGTATGCACAGTAGAGACAAGCTGGACCTAAATATAGAGTAATCCACAAGGCAAGACGATTAGTTCGTACAGAATAACTTTGCACGAAACCACAGGAAAAAAAATGAAAGTACTGCTATCTGCTAACTAACTAGGCTAGCCGGGGATGGATCAAACTATGACCCAGTGTAAGGAAAAATATATATAATTTATTTTGGATAGAACTGACCTTTAACTGGAATGGAGTCTCAACACACAGTGCATTGACCTCCTGTGGAATCCCACTTAGTTCAAGTGTCTTAAAATACTGAATCCATTATTCCTGATCTTTTACACACATACATACACATGCTACCAAATATATTGTAGCTTGACAAGCTGTCCAGTCCTCTGGAGGAAACAGCAGGACCTAATACAATGCACACTATAAATCAGTAAGATTATGAGAAAATTTAGTGTGGAGACTAGAGTGTGGGTACCTCCAGCACTAATACAAATCACTGAGATTTATTAATATTGAGGTTAGACGCTACAGAATGAGGATGTCAGGGGTCTTTACCCTGAATAGTGTAGTGAGCCCCCAGTACAAAATAGGAAAGGCTTAAGGCTTGTTAGGTTGCTTACATGTAAGTTTAGTAGAGATGATGGAAAAGCCTAGTTCACTTCAGAAATTGCCTAGTGTTCTGAGAAGGGGGTAAATGTACACCACTGTCTGGTGTGTAGGATGATCCACTTTGAGGATACAATGATATTTTTTTTAAAGAAATGTATTTTCAATGATCTGTACAGGGTTCCTTCTCCTATTGACCACCAATGTAAAAGCAAAGATACTCCAGTCTCAAACTGTCTTATTATTTCACTGATTTAAAATGTACATCATATCAGGACCTACTGTTTCCTTTAAGAGGACTGGACAGTTTGCCAAAGTAGAAAATACTAGCTATTAGTGCAGAGTTTACCTTAAAGTAATTTTTAAAACTCTACATTTTAAACATGAAAAAGTCTCAAAAACATTGAAAAGGCTATATATCCCCTTTAATTTTATAAAAATACTATTAGGACAAACATGTACAGTATATGACCAGATCCAACACTTGCAAACAGGATCATAGGAACCGAGCAGGATAGCAATTCTAAACCAGATTTCTGTGGAACACTAGGGTTCCTTCAGAGTTTTCTAGGGTTTCGTATGTGGCTGATTGACCTCGATCTGATGCTGCCTACTAGGGTTGTCCCGATACCGATACTAGTATCGGTATCGGGACCGATACCGAGCATTTGTGCGAGTACTTGTACTCGCACAAATGCTCCCGATGCCTAATCCGATACTTGTAACCGGAAGTCGGCGGGCGGAGAAGGCGGAACGGGCAGAATGAGCAGAACGGGCAGAGCGGGCGGAATGAGCGGAACGGGCAGAGCGGGCGGAGCGGAGATCTAGCTGGTAGCAGTGGAACAGGGGGTAAGCTGGCCAGGGCAGGGATGAAGGGTGCCGCCGTTCCCATTCGGAACAGGAAGTGACGGCTCAGTGTCTTCGTCGGAGGACAAACATCACGGCGCCCATCTTGGTACACCTTTGTACTCGGCTGCAGTAAGCCAGCAGCGGACATCTTGTTACACCCAGCCCATTTAGTTCGGGCTGGGTGTAACAAGATGTCTGCTGCTGGCTTACTGCAGCTGAGTAAAAGGTGTAGCAAGATGGGCGTTGCAGCATACTAAATGTTATAGCATTGCAAAATCCTTGCCTCATCATTCATGTCATTTATTATGCAGTTGCAAATCAATGCTGCATTTTAGTGCTCATCAGTGCCTGCCTGCCCATAAGTGCTGCCTATCAGTGCCCATAAGTGCCAGCTATCAGTGCCAGCCACCTATCAGTGCCCATAAATGCCTATCAGTGCCATCTATCAGTGCCCATAAATGCCTATCAGTGCCCATAAATGCCTATCAGTGCTCATCAGTCAGTGCCCAAAAGTGCTGCCTATCCATGCCATCTCTCAGTGCCCATAAGTGCTGCCTATCAGTGCCCATAAGTGCCAGCTATCAGTGCCAGCCACCTATCAGTGCCCATAAATGCCTATCAGTGCCATCTACCAGTGCCCAAAAGTGCTGCCTATCAGTGCTCATCAGTCAGTACCAGCCATCAGTGCCCATAAGTGCTGCCTATCCATGCCATCTCTCAGTGCCCATAAGTGCTGCCTATCAGTGCCATCTATCAGTCACCAGTCAGTGCCCATCAGTCAAACAGTCACATGACATTAAAAAAAGTATCGGTAATCGGTATCGGCGAGTACTTGAAAAAAAGTATCGGTACTTGTACTCGGTCTTAAAAAAGTGGTATCGGGACAACCCTACTGCCTACATATATTCACTGCCAATGGCATTTTGCAGAGCCAGTGGCAATACACTTTTAAAATGTGTGTAAGGGGGATGCTCTGATCACCACTGTAAGGGGGGAATACCAGACCACAAATGTAAAGGGCATTCTTTCCACTGATCTCCCTGAAACGTGAAAATAATTTTCAAGGGTTCCTTTGGGATAAAAGGGTTGAGAAAGGCTGGACGAGGATATTAAAGTGATTCTAAAGGTTGTAATTAAATAAAATATGTCATACTTATCTGCTCTGTACGGTCCTGGCTCCTCCCCCTGCCGAGAGCCCTTAATAGCAAGCCTCTTGCTATGGGGTCACTGGAGCAGACTCCATTCCGAGATGTGCTCCTGTGAATGGACAATGTCCGCTATCTCCTTGTTGGTTCACTGGCAGTGATTGACAGCAGAAGGAGCCAATTGCTCCTACAACTATGTGAGCCTATAAGGAGAGAGACTCTGGAGAACTGCTGCTCTCATGCACATTGCTGGATCGAGATGGGGCTCAGGTAAGTATATGGGTGGGCTGGGGGGGAGCGGCACCCAGAAGGTTTTTTTTACCTTAATCTGCATAGAATGCATTAAGGTAAAAACCCTTTAGAACCACTTTAAATATTTTGCTTATTGCCAATAACTAGCATACCATGAACATTTACCTAGTTGGACAATTCCCCACTTAACCCTATAATGGCTATAGCAAACCTGGGTTTGCCATTTGCCCAATCAGAACTGTCACTGGGCTTTGCTTGATTTTCCATATGTTCTTCATACACTACAAAATCTGTATGCATTTATTAACAAGGAGACAAGAAAGAAAACTTTTTACAGGCAATTGTGTTAGGGTCATTCCTCTTTCCTATTATTACTAAATATCACTATTTCGTAGGAAAAAAAAAAAATTCACGTGATCCTTGATGATCCTTTTTGATCTTAAAGTATGACCCTTTTCTCTTCCCCATTGTATCCCTTATCCATCCCATCTTCCTCCCTAGCTAAACTGGAAGTCGGTGTGTAGCTAAGACAATAATATTCCAATTCCTGATTGTTTTCTTTGTTTTCATATAAAAAAGATTGCATTTTACCATATGACTAATAATTATATTGTATATAAATTGTATTTGTAAAGCATTTTTCAGCTGACTATAGTGTTTGTATAGTAGTAGTATTAGCAGTGTTGATGCAAAAATGTTGTCATTATTACTGCACTTTTTTACCTTCTATATGGAAAATATTCCTAGATAAGGAAATGGAAGGACATATTGTATTCATTTTGTACAATATGGTCCAACTTTTCCTGAAGGTTTAATAAATTAATACTTCCAGTGACTACAGATGCAGTTAGGCTACCTCTCTAAGCTACTTTTCTCACTGCTTGTACTCATCTATAATGAAAAGCAGAAGGAAAAAGTCATTGAATACCTGGAGATATCACAACAGTACATACACATATGGCTTCCTCTGGAGCAGACCGTGGAGAGCGTTGTTGTGGGGAATTAAAGCATTATTACACTAACATCTTTAAAAGCTCAAGTGAAATGATTTCATTCATTTGGCAGGGTTTACCATAGCTATCGGGCTCTAAGGCAAATACAACATTCCTTCTATCATTCTAAGCAGCACAGCACCATATTTGGAGGCTGATATCCTGCCTAACTCTGCTTTTATCCTTTGGCATTCCCCTTCACTGGTATTCTAAAGTGGACCAAAAGAATATAAAACTTTCAGTTCAAAGTGGAAATTGATGTGATTGCTTTTCGGGCACTGTGACTCCATCCAAAATGTTCCTATGATAAGATTTAGAGTGAACTGGCAGTCTATCCCTAGTTTATATCTTACAAACTCCCTTAATAGCACTGACCTGGCAAGGCTTGAAATGCACATCACTGAGATATGGCTTGTGGATTAAAAATGTTAGGTTGACTTTTCGTATAAATCGAGCCTCAGTTCCAGCTCAGGACTGTAAATCTCCATTAAATAAAAAAAAAAAAAAAAAAAAAAAGACAGACATCCAGGCAACTTAGCTTAAAGGAAAGGAAAACAAGAAATTTTTTAAAGTGGTAACTGGATGCTGCAGAATTAGTTGTGTTTCCATTAGTAGTAACAGTATAGCCATTAGTAGTTAGAATCCACATGTATGTCTGCGTAAAATGAATAAAATCTAAAAAAATCATAGTCAATACATCCTTGTAATACATGCCCATTTCCCCATGTTCTACCCTTAGTAAAAATACAAAAAAAGCATAAACATGCTTGTTGATCTGCCAGAAATCTAGTGAACTCCCTACTTCCTATAGTGGACAACATGGTGCCTCTAAAGCCCCATACACACGCTCGGACAATCCGCGGACCAGGTCGGTCGGATTTTGTCCGTCGTACTTTGTCCGATGTTGGTGTTGCGTACACACGGTCGGACTACGTTGTCGGAATATCCGGTCTGCAAGAATGTCGTGACGTAAGTCGTCGTCCACGAGACTAGAAAAGGCAAGTTCAGCACCACGTCAGGTACCCGTTGGGCTCCTTCTGCTGATCCCGTGTTTATCGAGAGTTAGTCGAAGTTTGGTGACTTAAGATTCGCGCTTCTCAGTTTTCTGACTCAGATCGTTACTGCTCTTCAGTTTGTGCTTGTCGTGCGTATCTGTTTATTAGTGCGTGTAGTCAGTTCGCATTTGTTGGTCATTGCGGCCTATATCTTGATATAGGACGCTTTGATTTGCACTGCTTATTGTCTGCTCGTTTCTGCTATTCAGTTCGTTCTTTCAGGCCTTGCTGTTTATCGGTGCTTTCTGTTTGTCCGTTCTGACCAGCCGACCTTTTGTGACCTTGTGAGCGATGTTTCCCGTGCGTACTCGTCGCCGAGTTCGTGCTGTACGCGGAATTGGTGTCGGGCTTTTAGCTTTGACCCAAGACCCGTCCATGAACAGAGTGACGAGGAGTATGTGGACCAAGAATTGGTTGCTTCAGCGTGACCAGTTCTCGCACATGCCTTTGCTTCGTGAGATCCGGGAGAATAATCCTGATGATTTCAGGAACTTTCTCAGGATGACGGACCCCGATTTTCACCGTCTTTTGGCTTTGCTGACCCCCTTTATCAGCCGGCAGGATACCTGCATGAGACAAGCCATTACTCCGGAGCAGAGGCTTGTTGCCACGTTGAGGTACTTGGCGACAGGGAGAAATCTTCAGGATTTGAAGTTCTCTTCAGGTATCTCTCCCCAGGCCCTGGGAATCATTATTCCAGAGACCTGTTCTGCCATCATTCAGGTCCTGCAGGAGGACTATATTAAGGTAACATTTCTACTTGACTATTCCCTTCTATGTATGCTCTGTTTGCTAATGTCTTCTATTTTTGACCTCCTTCCCTAATTACCATGATTGCAATATGCTCTAATATGCTGTGCCCCTTTTCTCCTTCATGCATTTTTCCCTTCACTTACCTCCCCAGCATGCTCTTCTGCCCCAATAGACACCTATGGCCTAGTCACTTAAGCAATGTCTTTTGTCTGCTGCATAGTATTGTTTGCCCCCAAACACCCCCTAAAATATGCACAAATGTTTGCTGTGTGGTTTACTTCATGTAGAGCCCCTTTTTTATTTGTTTTTGGTGGGGGGGGGGGGCAAACTCATTATGAACCCCCTCCCCCAACTGCTCTGTCAGATGGTACCAATCCTCTATCTGCTGCCTTTCCCAAGGTCAGTACACACTATATACCTACCTCTTTATAGTGGGCATCTTTACGGATGAATTCTGCAAAGCATGTAGTGCAAGGGGCTGCCTCCATACTTTCCATTTCCTATTTTTTTGTCTTCTTTCCCTCCTATTAGCTTGCTTGTTAATTTCATAATGTCACAATGTGCTTGCCTTTTTTTGTGGGTGGGGGGGGGGGGGTTAATGTTATTTTATCTTTCCTGGGGGCTGCCAATAGTGTTAAGTACAGAGGGTCTGGCCAAACTAGCACACATTATTGAGCCATTTGCCAATCAATGAAGTGCAGAGGGTTACCTGTCCACCCCCCCCCCCAAAACCCGAGTTATTGCCAATGGCCCATCAGAAGTGGGGGGATTGATGGGGGGTGAGTAATCTGTGAAGGGGAGCCTCTACTTTTCTGTGCAAATACTTTCCTGCCTCCAATTTTATACAATGCTCTTGTTCCATGATGTTGATTGTCTAATCTGCTTGCAATGTTTAGGTGCAAAGTGACTAATTTTTTTTCTTGTTTCACTCCACAGTTCCCTTCCACGCCACAGGAATGGCAGACTGTGGCCTCCCACTTTGCCAGCCGTTGGGACTTTCCTAACTGCGGAGGGGCAATTGATGGGAAACACGTCCGCATCGTCCCACCGCCCAACTCGGGGTCCTACTATTATAATTATAAAGGGTTTAATAGTGTAGTGATGTTGGCTGTGGTGTCGGCAACATACGAGTTTATGTATGTGGACGTGGGGATGAACGGCCGGATCTCGGATGGTGGTGCCATTACGCACACGGAGTTCTACTGGCGTCTCCAAAGTGGCAGTCTGTGCTTGCCACCTCCAGAGGAGAATGCCGAAGGACTCCCCTTCGTCTTTGTCGCAGATGAAGCGTTTGCGTTGACTCCCCATCTGATGAGGCCGTTCCCGATGAGGACCCTCACCCCGGACCAGAGGGTCTTCAACTACAGGCTGTCCAGAGCCAGAAGAGTGGTGGAGAACACTTTTGGCATCCTGGCCTGCCGCTTCCGCCTGTTCCTGACGGCATTTTAACTTGGCGGAATACAAACTGAACCACATAGTTCTTGCCTGTTGCATATTGCACAACTTCCTCAAAAGACATAACAGGAACTATGTGGTGCCCGTTGGCCCAGATGTGGAGGGCCCTCCAAATGCGGAACTCACAGCCCTTCAAGTGGCACGTCCAGGCTTGCCCCCTCTAAATGCCCGCGCGGTCTGCGACCAATATATGGACTACTTTGTGGGTAGGGGGGCCATTGCTCTGCCTGACGATGTGTGAGAGGCATTTTTTAATAAATCTGATATTTCAACCAACCTATGATTTCTTGTTATTTCACTATTCTTTTTAGCTTAGTTTACCTTGAAATTTTTTCCCTTTGCCTTCGACAGTGGGAATGCACTTTCTGGCCAAAAGGAGGTAACAGTCTCTTCTTCCCAAAAAGATTAGTCTCATGTTGTGTGTTTGCTACCTAATCTTTGGTCTAGATAAGGTTTGTACTGCCTAACTGACACCCAAAATACTCCTTTTCATCACCAGGTCAGACATGTGTGTATTCTCAAAAATGCTGTGCTCCGTGTTTTCGTACAAAGCACTGTGGGTGTCATTTACATAAGTCAAATCCACTATGCTCTACAAGTGCAGTGAAAAAGTGCCCTGGAAAAGAGTATTGCAGTGCAAAGTGGACTTGCCTTTAGTAAATAACACCAATTGACCCCCATATCCTTTACATTTGACATACCTAATGCATTGTGTTTTTGAAATAAGGAAGCCACACATTTAGAAACATAAAAAAGTTTACTTGGAAATCATTCACAAGTGCGTTTACAATCTTCACGGCCAAACTGTCAACATCTTGGTTATTTACAACATTGTTTACAAACATTCCGCAATTGGTGAAACCAGGCATGGAGCAAAACAGAACCTATGAACTAGGAAAGTTCAACTTTGTAAAGTGAAGACAAGATCAGACATGACTATATGTTCAAAGTGTGTTTGATCTTGCCTTCATCACATGGGGGGGTCACCCCTGGAAAGTGGAAATTTGGAACATGCACACAATTTGGGTATGAAAATGGTCATTAGATGGTAAAACACATGCCTAGAAGCTTCAAAAGTGCCATTTTCCATCATGGGGATGAATGGACGTTTTTTGGGGGTGCAACCCCTTCACCACAACCACTTTCGTAGTTCGGAAAGTGGTTGCACCCCCAAAAAAACGTTGGCATTCATCCACCATGATGGGAGCTAGCACATGTGGACACAATGTGTGCATGTTCCAAATTTCACACAGTTCTTAAGTTCAAAATGTGTTCAGAAGCTGGCACAAATGTGTGTTCATTCCTTGGTGGGTTTTCATATTTTTCCTAAAACATCAATGATGTTCTTCAATTTTTGTTGAACATCATTGATGTTTTGCTTTATGTAATCTAGATCTCTATTGCAGACCATTATCTCCCCGATGAGTACGTGGGCACTCTCTGTGGTAAAGTGCGATTTTTCATCCACAACATCCACGTCACCTAAAAACAACAAACAAACAAAAATCGGGTGTTGGAAATGAGGCAGCCATACATTGATTAGCTTACCAGTAGCTGTGTTCTCCCACACTCACCTGTTGTGGTGACAATTTCTCCAAGTTCGATGATCTCTCCTTCCTCCTCCTCCTCCTCCTCTGCTTCTGCT
>CM053026.1:462274902-462321240 GCA_028564925.1 Lithobates sylvaticus | reverse complement strand
TGCTCATTGCAAATCAATAAAAAGATATTAAAGAGGGGGCGTGACCGGAAGCCGAACCTGATGGACGCTTGACTCCTCTGCTCTCCACCAGCCCGCTAAAGAAAGCACCCCAGGGGACAATCCACAGCCATCCTATGGGCAGATCACGGACCACAAGGTCCTCCGCAGCCAGGGGAACATCTTTACCTCCTCCAGGGACAACCACAGACCTCCGTTCCTTCTTCCCGCCGTCGGACACGCCGCCCGGCGGGACACCCAAAATGGCGCTGAGCACCGCAGCCACAACATCACGGACGACCCCCACACCGCTGTCCGCCCAGCAACAGCCATCCGGGAACCAGCAAGACTCCCGATGGACCTCCCAGGACCCCTCGGTACCCGGTGCGGTGAGTGAGATCTCCTCCCCAGGGCCCCGGGAGACGCCGCATCCAACCCCACAACAGGCCGCTCCGGCCTACCAATCCAGGCCGACGGGTACCGTATCCCCCGATGGGGTATATCTGCCCGCACATGAGCCCCCACAACCCCACTCACCCCGGGCCGAGATGGGACTCCATTCCCTGGGACACGGGGAGAACGTACAGGGCGAGACGGGCTCCATGACGAACGGAGCGCCCCAAGAGGCCTTGCTGCTGGGCCCAAGCCTGGCCATCCAGCCCACACAATGCTCGGGGGCTTTCCCCCGCCTCTTTAGAACAATCTCAGACCCTGGTACTCTGGCATCAGACCCGGGCTCACCCACACCCTCAGACCTATCAGCAGAGTTCCCAGCCCTCCCACCACCTGGAAGGCCCATAAACTGGACACTTCAAGAGCCGGACGGCCCTCATAGAATTACCCACCGTGCCACCATAGAGCCACCACCCTCTAAGGCTCAGAGACTGCTCTCTCCACAACCCACAGACCCCACGCATGACTGGGGTATCCCCCAAGCCCCCTACGCACACCCAGGCCCTCTGCCAAACAAGGATAGAGGGGCAGGCAATGACCCACCTCCAGCAGCCACATGGGGGGCCACATGGGACTCACAACCTGGGCCCACTTACTCGCTCCGAGTAGAGGACACACGCCCGCCCCAACCCCAGCCACCCAGATACAATATACCCCAGCCAGACCCCAGAGCGCCCCAGCAAATACCACTGCAGTGGCAAACATACCTGCAAGCAATTCCCACTAAAGAAGACTTCAGGCAACTAGTGGAAGACGTGAAATCCACCTGTCGCTCAGAGATACAGAATATACAAGCAGGCCTTAAACATCTGGCAGACAGGGTGGAAATGGCTGAGGAAGACATTCAGGACACCAAAATCGCAGTACACAGAGTCCAACTGCAGGGAGCTGACCACCGCACCCTCCTGAGAGAAATGCAAAGACACATAGAGGATTTGGACAACAGGGGGCGCAGACATAACATTAGAGTGAGGGGCATCCCTGAAGCCGAGGGCCCGGAGGATGTACAAATCATCTTACAAGACGTGTTCAACAACCTACTGGGGGAACCCCCCACTAAATACATTGAAATGGACAGAGCCCACAGAGCACTTCGTCCCAAAAACGCATCCTCTAAACCCAGAGACATAATTTGCAAGATCAATTCATTCCCCCTGAAAGAAGACATCATGCGTCAAGCTCGCTTGGCACGTAAAGTAACCTTTAAGGACTCCCAAGTAAACCTATTCCCTGATCTGTCCTGGATCACCCTGCAAAAGCGTAGACTACTCCAACCCCTCCTACGCACCCTCCAAGAGGAAAATATCCCCTACCGCTGGGGGTTTCCCTTTAGCCTCACAGCAAAACACCAGGGCAAATCAGCTATACTGCGGTATCCCGAAGATCTACAGGACTTCTGTGCAGAACTGGAGATCCAACCCCCACAACTACCTGACTGGGACCTGGTGGCAACACCACCTCCCCCGCCTGCACTATGGCAGAAAGCCCCCCCACGTCAACGCCAGCGGAACAAAGAAACCTCACAGAAGAGCCCCAGGCACAGAAACGGCTGACTTCCCCCTACACATCCCCCTTGGACGGGATCCTATGCAAGGCTCCTCTGATAGTCTGAAGAAGTTAAAATACAAGACCCTGGACAGTTATATTTCACTAGTCCCCCCGGGTGCTTCAGTTATTTCCTTGTTTACACCCTAGTTTTACTAATAGGGCTGGTCCTGTTAGGAGACACGGGAGTACGGTTATTGCAGCCGCGCGCCCCCTCCTGGTTGTGATTTAAAAGCTCGCAGAGCTATGTACGCACAGCCTCATATGGCTGGAAATGGACTCCCCTGCAGCCGCCCAGCTGGGACCCTAACCCTCAGCCTGGGTGGCTCCCGGGGAATCCGTCTTGACCTGGGCTCACTACCCACGCAAGGTCGACCAAAGTTAAACAAGACGAAGTTTTACTGTATTTTGTATGCTAATGTCTCTCTTCTCTCTCTCTCTCCCCGCCTTTCCCTCCCCCCCTCTCTCTCCCCCCCCCCTTCTCTGGGTCATCGTGGTGGAACACCTTCCGGAAAAAGAAGGCGAAACAGGCTCCTGGCGGTCATCACGGCCCTCATCGGCAGGTGAGTCCCCACCCCCCCATGACACAAACCCATGGCTAAGATACTATCCATGAACGTGCACGGTTTAAACTCCAACAGAAAGCGACACTTAGCACTAAGAGAATTCAGACAATCGGGAGCAGACATAATCCTGGCCCAAGAAACACACTTTGACAAGGAAGGCTCCTTTGCATTTGCCTCCAGACACTATCCCCAAATCTACCACTCCTCAGGCCCACATAAAAAAGCGGGGGTGGCCATCCTTATTAAACGCGGCGCCCCATTCACCTACCTTGACCACTATAGCGACCCCCAGGGCGGGTTCCTTATTTTAACCGGAACTTGGCAATCCCAAAAAATCACACTGTGTACACTATATGCCCCAAACACCAAACAACACGCATTCCTTACGAAAGTACTGACCAGACTTTTCAAGACAGTACATAACTACCTGGTGGTGGGAGGAGACTTTAATCTGGCCCATTCGGCAACCTCAGACCGGCTGGTGGCAACCCCCCGGACCTCCCAAACTAGAGCCATAAAAGACTCTAAATTATTCCGCCAGATTACTAGGCGACACGCATTGTTTGATGCATGGAGGGCCCTCCATCCAAAGGATCGACAATACACTTTTTACTCCTCCCCCCACCAGATGCATTCCCGTATTGACTACCTATTTGTTAACAACCCCACTCTTAGAATAACACAAAAAGCACAGATTTTCCCAATCTCCTGGTCAGATCATGCTCCAATCTCCATCAACCTAGATTTGGGCTCCCCCAACATCAGGCCCTGTAACTGGAAACTAAACAATTTCCTGCTACAGCACCTCCCCTCAAAGGAAGAACTCAGCTCCACACTAGAACACTATTTTAAAGAGAACAACACTCCTGACATATCCCTCTCTACGTTGTGGGAGGCCCACAAGGCCGTGATCCGCGGAAAGTGCATGGCTCTATCCTCGGCTATGAAGAGGAATGCTGACTCCACGAAACTCCAAACCGAAAGGGAACTTAGGCTCTTGGAGCGCCAACTACAGGCCGCTCCATCCCTGAAGCTCCTCAAGAAAATTACAAGCCTCAGGTCGATATTGAGCGACCTGGCCAACGGCAAGGTAGAGAGGGCCCTCCTTAAGATAAAACAAACATACTATGACAAAGGCAATAAAGCCCACTCCCTGTTAGCAAGAAAGCTTAAAGATAACGCCCACCTATCCACCCCCCATCAAATCAGAGATAAAAATAACACTGTCCACTCCCATCCTGCGGACATCGCTAAAGTTTTTGCGGAGTTCTACACAGAGCTCTACAACAACCCAGAAATTCCGAGGAAACCCCTCTCCCAAGACATCTCTCACCGCATACAGCAATACCTTGAAGAGAGCGGGGTAGCCCAAATCCAGAAGTCCGACCTGACAGCCCTAAATGCGCAAATCACGGAGGAGGAAATAGAATTAACCATTAAAGCCCTACCAACCCACAAATCCCCAGGACCGGACGGTCTGACCTATGAGTACTACAAGGCCTTCCTGCCCCTACTCCTACCGTATATGTCTAGACTCTTCAATGCCTTTCTGAAGGACACCCCCCTACCACCAGACATGCAACGTTCCTTTATAACTTTAGTCCCCAAGCCCGACAAGGACCCCATCCTGTGTGCCAATTATAGGCCCATAGCTTTATTGAACACAGATCTAAAAATCTTCACAAAACTACTCTCCCTGCGACTAAATATGGTGCTCCCCTCCCTTATTCATAAAGACCAAGTGGGATTTGTCCCCCTCCGACAGGCAGGGGACAACACCAGGAAAGTGATTGACCTCGTGGACGTGGCAAACAGGGAGGGCTCGCAGGCTTTGCTTCTGAGTCTAGATGCGGAAAAAGCCTTTGACAGGCTGGGCTGGCCCTTCCTGTTTGCCACAATGAAGCACATCGGAATCAGGGGCCCATATTTACAAGCAATATACCACCTTTACTCAAACCCAACCTCACAGGTCAGGACCCCCTTTGCTATCTCCCCCCAGTTTTCCATCTCCAATGGAACCCGACAGGGCTGCCCGCTTTCCCCCTTGCTATTCGCCCTATGTGTAGAACCCCTAGCAGCCCACATTCGCAACAACCCAGCCATAAGAGGAATACCAGTAAGAGGAAGGGAATTTAAGATCTCACTGTTTGCGGATGACATCATCCTCACCCTCACACAGCCGAGAATCTCCCTCCCTAACCTCCACAAAGAACTTGATCGTTACGGAGCCCTCTCGGGTTACAAAATAAACCAGACCAAATCGGAAGCTCTCCCAATTAACATCCCAGACTCGGAAGTTGCACAACTACAAACCAACTTTTCATACCACTGGAAATCATCCTCCCTTAAATACTTGGGAGTACATAGAACCCCAAAATTTGCGTCACTGTATCAGGCGAACTTCCCCCCCCTCTTCACCTCAATAAGGTCCCTACTACTACAATGGAAGAAACACCCCATCTCCCTCCTGGGTAAGATAGCCTCGGTAAAGATGACGATCCTACCGAAACTCCTTTACCTTTTCCAAACGCTGCCCATTCCCGTACCTTTTAACCAACTGAGACGACTGCAGGCAGACCTACTTAAATTCACATGGGGTCATAAGAGGCACAGAATACCCCAATCGGTGATGATGGCCTCACGTACAGACGGAGGTCTAGCCTTCCCCAACCTCGTCAATTACTACCAAGCAGCCCAACTGCGTGCAGTCGCCTCGTGGTATACCCAGAGGTCGTATAACAAATGGTCAGAGATTGAAAAAATTTGGATGGCCCCGGCCCACCCTAACAGCTTGCTGTGGAGCAAGAGTGCAGAAGTCCCCCCCGAACGCCTACTAGGGTCTATGACCCAACTACGCCATCTCTGGCGAAGGACCTCCAAAACACACAAACTCCCATCTGAAAGATCGCTCCTAACCTCGTTCGTATGTAACCCTAACCTCCCTGATAGCCTGACGCACCAAATGTCCCATACATGGTCATCACGGAACCTCTTTCATTTAGGGTCCCTAGTAGACCGCAGATCACGCAAACTACTGACATATGCGGCTCTCCAGGCTAAATATGACCTCCCCCACCGAGCATTTTATAGCTACCTACAGATACGGCACTTTGCCCAGACCATAGCACCCAACCTTCTCTTCTCTCCTCCATCTCCCTTCGAAAACTTAATCCTAGCAGGCTCAGCCCAGAAGGGACTAATTTCAGACATATACAAGATATTAAATGCCTACCCTATGGAAACCAAAGGCAAACACGCCTACATGCTAAAATGGGAGGGAGCCATAGGAGAGGAGATCCCCATGGAGCAGTGGAGGGTGATATGGTCTCAGGCAGCCAAGAGCTCAATGTGCACCCTATACAAAGAGAACACATATAAGATACTTTTTTTCTGGTACATGACCCCTGCTGTCCTCCACGCCATCTACCCAGCAACCCCTGACTGCTGCTGGAGATGCCTGCAGGACAGGGGCACACTTTACCATATATACTGGGGTGCCCACGAATAGTACCCTACTGGCAGGAAGTCCAGCAATTACTAACCCAACTCCTGGGAACACACATCCCTATGACCCCCAAATCTTTCCTACTGGGCATACCCCACCCACAACTCTCCACACCCTGCAAGAAGTTAATGAGACATATACTAACAGCCGCACGATGCCTTATAGCCCTGAATTGGAAAAAAAAAACGCCCCCCCCCCGACCCAGGAGCCCTACACGCCAGAATTAAAGACGTAGAGCTGATGGAGAAGATGACCGCCAGGATGCAAGATAGGCTGGAAGCGCACGATATGGTATGGAGCCCCTGGAACCTCCGAGAAATCCAGAACCAAACCTGATCCGGCAGGACAGACCACCACGGTGACGACCCTCCCCTACTCCTTCCTTCCTCCCTCATGCTGTCTCTCCCCCTCCTCTCTAACCCTCTTAAGACCTCTCTTATAACTCCTACCTCTCCCCTATAAGCAGATATAACGCACCTACGTTACGAGGTACACAGGTTCCCACCCTCCTAAAAGAACAGATCGAAATAAAGACACCATGGACTTAGGAGGAGCTCAAAGACTACTAGATACATTGTATAGTTAGACCTAAATGTTTTCTTTTTTTTTTTTCCTGCCTCCCGCCCCCCACAGGTCTATAGGTCTATGAATTCTGTGTACTTCTCCCAATCCTCTCAACTCCTCTTGTCCCTCTCCTCCGCCCCCTCTTGCTACTCCTTCCCCTATGATTTCATACTGTGAGTAATAGCACAAGTTATAATCCTTGCTTTGACTGCTTGATTCACTTGTACTGTACATTTCTTGAATAAAATGTTACAAATTGTGGGACCCACTCGAACAAGATTCCTCTTCTGTCCCTCTTTCAGGACTCCCACAGGCCCAGCGTTCTGTGAACTTGATTGGTTCTTTTCGTTATTTGACGTCAGAAGTTTCCCCTCCCCCTGACACCCATCATCGGTCACACAGAATATCTTCCAGGCCAGTATGACCCAGATTTTGTTTCTGGATTGAGCAGGGGGTAGTTCACACATTACAGTTAATAGTCCCATGACAGGGGAGTGCTTTCTCTGCTGTCTCCTGAACTTATGGAGTTCTGGCACTGAATGCCTGGTGTCAATGTCAACTTTTACACTTTCTCAAGGGATTTGACACCCTTTGAGGAACTCTGCTGTGAGGAGGGAGCTATGAAGCATTTCTTGCCCTCTTCCTACCGGATGGTTACGAATGCAACCTTGGACAACAATCCAAAATTCCCTACTGCCTGGGAAAATGATCCACAGCTTTCCTTTACTGAGAATCAAAAATACAGAATTCTATTTTTCTCTCATAAAACTTCTATTTGTAACAAATATCAGTAAATATCCTATAAGATTGACGCCCAGTGGTATAGGACTCTGCTCATATTGTCAACCGGGCTCCCTCCTCCATATCTTTTGGGACTGTCCTGTACTCTGACCTTTTTTGGAGCCCTCAGAGACAATGCAGATGAACAGACTAAGAAATGGTCCTACTGGTAAGAATTAAAATGCTCATCCCAGTACAAAAATTGCAATTAAAAGAGATACATGCACCCAGGAGCATAACTAGAAATCACAGGGCCCCATAGCAAAATGATGTATGCCCCCCCCCCCCACCCACAAAAAAATGTCGGGGCTTAAATTAAATAGTGGGCGTGGCTTAAAGGGCGTGGCTCAAATGGGGTGTGGTTCGAGTCTGAGATGAATGAGGGATGGAGGAAAGAAGGAAAGAAATATAGGGAGGGAAGGAGAGAGAAGGAATGGAGGGACAACAGGCCCAGATCCTACACAATAGCAATATATGTATTCCAGAAAGTTTAACAATCAACAGATAAATATACTCCAAACACCTGCTGTTCGCACTTCAATCATCCTCACCTGTGCCCAATGCAGTGTGTCCAGTGCCCAATGTGGCCTGCCTGTTCCCAAGGCAGCGTGGCCTGCCCGTGCCCAATACAGCCTCACCTGTGCCCAATACAGCCTCACCTGTGCCCACTTGTGTCTATGCAGTGTGGCCTGTGTCCAATGCAGCGTGTCCAGTGCCCAATGCAGCCTCCCCTGTGCCCAATGCAGCCTCACCTTCCTGTGCCTAATGCAGCATG
The DNA here is from genome assembly GCA_028564925.1 of Lithobates sylvaticus. Classification (NCBI taxonomy): domain Eukaryota; kingdom Metazoa; phylum Chordata; class Amphibia; order Anura; family Ranidae; genus Lithobates; species Lithobates sylvaticus. The sequence continues at coordinate 462,313,055 of CM053026.1, read as the reverse complement.
TCCAGTGCCCAATGCAGCCTCACCTGGGCCCAATGCAGTGTGGCCTGCCCGTGCCCAATACATCCTCACCTGTGCCTACCTGTGCCCAATGAAGCCTTACCTGTACCCACCTGTGCCCAATGCAGCCTCACCTCTGCCCACCTCTGCCCAATACAGCCTCACCTGTGCCCAATACAGCCTCACTTGTGCCTAATGCTGTGTGACCTGCCTGTGCCCAATGCAGCCTCACCTGTGCCCAATGCAGCCTCACCTGTGCCCAATGCAGCCTCACCTGTGCCCAATGTGGCCTGCCTGTTCCCAATGCAGCGTGGCCTGCCCATGCCCAATGCAGCCTCACCTGTGCCCAATGAAGCATGACCTGTGCCCAATGCAGCATGACCTGTGCCCAATGCAGCGTGACCTGCCCATGCTCAATACAGCCTCACCAGTGCCCACCTGTGCCCAATGCAGCCTCACCTGTGCCCAATACAGCCTCACCTGTGCCCAATACAGCCTCACCTCTGCCCACCTGTGCCCAATACAGCCTCATCTGTGACCAATACAGCCTCACCTGTGCCCAATGCAGCCTCACCTGTGCCCAATGCAGCGTGACCCGTGCACAATGCAGCATCACCTGTGCAGAGGAAGAGGCAGGCGAGCCAGTGGCGGAACTACCGGGGAGGATGAGGAATGCATACTGCAGCCCTCAAATGGCTATTGGCGAGCGTAGGGCTGCCTCAGAGTGGGGGGCGAGCACCACCTGCACGGTCCCCCAGCCAGGGGAAGTGAGGAGAGGAAGAGGCAAGCCCCATACACACGGTCGGATTTTCCGATGACTATTTCCGTCGGATCATTTCCGATCATTTCCGTCTGAATTTGTCCGAAGCTGGTGTTGCGTACACACGGTCGGACAACGTTGTCGGAATTTCCGGTCTTCAAGAACGCCGTGATGTAAGCCGTGTTCCACGAGACTATAAAAGGGAAGTTCAGCACCACGTCCGGCACCCGTTGGGCTCCTTCTGCTGATTCTGCGTTTATCGCGTGTTAGTCGAGGTTTCGTGGCATTCGATTCACGCTTTTCAGTTTTCAGACTCAGATCGTTACTGCTCTTCAGTTTGTGCTTGTCGTGCGTATCTGTTTATCGGTGCGTGTAGTCAGTTCGCATTTGTCGGTCATTGTGGCCTATATCTTGATATAGGACGCTTTGATTTTCACTGCTTATTGTCTGCTTGTTTCTGGTATTCATTTCGTTCATTCAGGCCTTGCTGTTTATCGGTGCTTTCTGTTTGTCCGTTCTGACCAGCCGACCGTTTGTGAGCTATGTTTCGTGTACGTACTCGTCGTAGAGTTCGTGCTGTGCAGGGGCTTGGTGTCAGGCTTTTAGCTTTGACCCAAGACCAGTGAACAGGGCGAGGAGGAGTTCATTGACCAAGAATTGGTTGCTTCAGCGTGACCAATTCTCGCACATGCCTTTGCTTCGTGAGATCCGGGAGAATAATCCTGATGATTTCAGGAACTTTCTCCGGATTACGGACCCCGTTTTTCACCGTCTGTTGGCTTTGCTGACCCCTTTTATCAGCAGGCAAGATACCTGCATGAGGCAAGCCATCACTCTGGAGTAGAGGCTTGTTGCCACGCTGAGGTACTTGGCAACATGGAGAAGCCTTCAGGATCTGAAGTTCTCCACAAGTATCTCTCCCCAGGCTCTGGGAATCATTATTCCAGAGACCTGTTCTGCTATCATCCAGGTCCTGCAGGAGGACTATATTAAGGTAACATTTCTCCTTTACTATTCCCTTCTATGTATGCTCTGTTTGCTAATGTCTTTGACCTCCTTACCTAATTAACATGATTGCAATATGCTCTAATATGCTGTGCCCCTTTTTGTCCTTCATGCATTTTTGCCTTCACTTACCTCCCCAGCATGCTCTTCTGGCCCAATATACACCTATGGCCTAGTCACTTAAGCAATGTATTTTGTCTGCATAGTATTGGTTTCCCCCAAACACCCCCTAAAATATGCACAAATGTTTTCTGTGTGTTTTACTTCATGCAGAGTCCCTGTTTTTTTCTTTTTTTTTTGGTGTGCCAAACTCATTAGGAACCCCCCCTCCCCCAACTGCTCGGTCAGATGATACCAATCCTCTATCTGCTGGCTTTGCCAAGCTCAATACACACTATATACCTACCTCTTTATAGTGGTCATATTTAGGGATGAATTCAGCAAAGCATGTAGTGCAAGGGGCTGGCTCAATACTTTACAATGTTTTTTTTTTTTTTTTTTTTTTTTTTTTCCTCCTATTATTAGCTTGATAGGTAATTGCAGAATGTCAAAATGTGCTTCCCTTTTATGTTTTTTTTTTTTTTTTTTGGGGGGGGGGGGATTAGGAATCTTCTTTTATCTTTCCGGTGGGCTGCCAATAGTGTTAAGTAAGGAGGGTCTGGCCAAACTATCACACATTATTGAGCCATTCGGCTCTCAATGAAGTGGAGAGGGTTACCTGTCCAATCCCCCCCCCCCCAAACCCCTAGTTATTGTCAATGGCCCATCAGAAGTGGGGGGAGTGATGGGGGGTGAGTAATCTGCTAAGGGGACCTTGTACTTTGGTTTGCAAATACTTTCTTGGTTAAATTTTACTCTGATCTTGTTCCAAAATGTTTCTGTCTAATCTGCTTGCAATGTTTATGTGCAAACTGACTAATTTTTTTTTCTTGTTTGACTCCACAGTTTCCTTCAACGCCACAGGAATGGCAGACTGTGGCCTCCCACTTTGCCAGCCGTTGGGACTTTCCTAACTGCGGAGGTGCAATTGATGGGAAACACGTCCGCATCGTCCCACCCCCCAACTCGGGGTCGTACTATTATAATTACAAGGGGTTTAATAGTATAGTGATGTTGGCGGTGGTGTCGGCGACATACGAGTTTTTGTATGTGGACGTGGGGAAGAATGGCCGGATCTTGGATGGTGGTGCCATTGCGCACACGGAGTTCAACTGGTGTCTCCAGAGTGGCAGTCTGTGCTTGCCACCTCCAGAGGAGAATGCTGAAGGACTCCCCTTCGTCTTTGTCGCGGATGAAGCGTTTGCGTTGTCAAGCCATCTGATGTTGCCCTTCCCGATGAGGACCCTCACCCCAGACCAGAGGGTCTTCAATTACCGGCTGTCCCGAGCCCGCAGAGTGGTGGAGAATGCCTTTGGGATCATGGCCAGCCACTTCCGCCTCTTTTTGACACCTATCAACATGGTGGAATATAAACTGAACCACATTGTGCTTTCCTGCTGCATATTGCACAACTTCTTAAAGCGTCATAGCACCAACTATGTTGTGTCTGTTGGCCCTAATGTCGACATGCCTACAAATGACAACCTCACAGCCCTTCAAGCTGCACGTCCTGGCTTGCCCCCCCTAAATGCCCGAGAAGTCCGCGAGAGGTATATGGAGTACTTTGTGGGTAGGGGGGCCATTGACATGCCTGACGATGTGTGAGAGGCATTTTTTAATAAATATATTTTGGAACCTAAACTAAGATTTCTTGTCATTTACTGCTTGTGTTTCTTGTAGGTGTGTTCTAGCTTATTATTTTTTTCTTTTTGGGCCTTTATATTCAACAGTGGAAATGCACTTTCTTGGTGAGAGGAGGTTACAGTCTCTTCTTCCTAAAAAGAATCTTCTCATGTTGTGGGTCTGATACATAATAGTTTTTCTAGGTAAGGTGTGTAGTGCATAACTGACACCAAAAATACTCCTTTTCATCACCATGACAGAAATGTGTGTATTCCTGAAAATGGCGTGATACGTGGTTTATTACAAAGCACTGTGGGTGTCATTTCCAAAAGACAAATCCACTATGCACTACAAGTGCACTGCAAAAGTGCACCGGAAACTGCACTTGCAGTGCAAAGTGGAATAGCCTTTAGTAAATAACACCCATTGTCACCAAATTCATTTACTTTTGACGCTAATAATGCTTTTTGGGGTTTGAAATAAGGAAGCCACACATTGTTTAGATGGTAAAATTTTACTTCAAACACATTCACAAGTGCCTTTCAAAAAGGCTTTTGTAAACTCAAAAGATCTTTGGTCTTTAGAACATTCTTTACTAACATGGCGCATTTGTGTAAACCAGGCATGTAGCAAAACAAAACATACTGAACATAGGAACTTACAAAGTTCAACTTTGAAAAGTGAAGACAAGATCAGACATGACTATGTCCAAAGTGCGTTTGATCGTGCCTTCATCACATGGGGTGTCACCCCTGGAAAAGCTAAATTTCGAACATGCACACAATTTGGGGTTCAAAATTGGCATTTGATGCAAGAACACATGCCTAGAATGTCCAAATGTGCAATCTCCCATCATGGGGATCAATGGACGTGTTTTGGGGGTGCAACCCCGTGTTTTGGGGGTGCAACCCCTTCACCTCACCCACTTTAGTAGTTAGTAAAGTGGTTGCACCCACAAAACGTTGTCATTGATCCACCATGATGGGAGCTAGCACATGTTGGCACACTGTGTGCATCTTCCAAATTTAGAAAAGTTGTGACGTAAAAATTTTGGGGTTACACACCCACAAATGTGTGATAAGTCGTTTGTGTGGTTTCATATTTTCCCTAAAACATCAATGATTTTCTTAATTTTTTGTTGAACATCATTGATGTTTTTCTTGATATCATCTAGATCTCTATTGCACACCATTATCTCCCCGATGAGGGCGTGTGCACTTTCACTGGTAAAATGCGATTCTTCTTCCACAACATCCACATCACCTAAAAAAAAAAGAACAAAAAAAAGGGGGATTTTTAAGATGCAGGCATACATTGATTAGATTACCTGTAGCTGTGGTCTCCGCCACTCACCTGTTGTGGTGACAAGTTCCCCAACTTCTACAATCTCTCCTTCTCCTCCTCCTCTGCTTCTGGGTTTGGTATTTCCCCTTCTTTGGGAGGTGTGGGGTTCCTGGTGTCCTCAGACGTCCCGAGTCTTCTCTCCCCTATGAGAATGTACAAAATTAATACTTAGCACACCAATCTATGAGGGCAGAAATAGGAAATCTGAACCATTGCTTGGAAGTGACGTACAATAGTGGTTTGTGGCCAGGTTCAAAGGACAACAACATTAATGTTGTGACTTTGTAAAGGTGCAATACTTACTACCTTTTGGTTGCAAGTTTGTCAGATGGAGACACCCCTATAGTATCCACTGGAGCACATGTGTGGGACAACATAATAAAAAGGGGGTTTGGGTGTCCCAGCACTAGTGCTCTAGAGTCCAGATGTGTAAACAGCTACTGAGTCACCTCTCCTTTACATTGAAGAAATATGCATTTCATTCTTGAAAAAACAGGCCTGAAACAAGGTAGTTCACTCCAACTTCACCAAACATCGTATTATAAGTGGCCAAACGATCGAGGTTGAGTACGATCGAATGGACACACGAACATGAAAGTGGCCATTTTCAAATGTCCAACATTGAAAAACAAAGCACATGGAGCAGTATGCAAGCAAGAAAAAAAAGATGAACACACGACAACTACTTACTTTTTTGAAGAACTCGCTTGATCTTTCTGTACTGATCGGGCTCCCTCAGTTTCAGGTCTGACCAGCGTTTCCTCAGTTGATCCTTGGATCGTTGTACCCCAAAATTCTTGTGCAGCCTCTTCAAAAAATTTAGACATGATCTTGGCCTTTCTGACATTTGGGTTGGGGTAAGGCCCATACTTCCCATCATAGTCGCTCCTCTTCAATATGTCCATCATCTTCAACATTTCTCCAAAAGACATATTTGACGCCTTAAATTTTAGCCTCCGGGATCGGGACGTTTCTGCCTCTGGGCTTTCCTCGTCCTCCTTCTCGTTGCTGGAATATTTAGGGCGCACCTGCTGTGTCCCGCCATGTGCTCTCCCCACTGCGCCGTAAAGAGAAGGGGTGGGGAATAGACGAGAAAGATCGTCAGGGGCGGGCAGAGTTTCACGCATGCGCACTGTATATAATACGTCACACGCGTGTGTCGTACCGACGATCTGTGAGCAGAGGGGAGAGAGAACTGACGCACGAGACAATCGCTATAACGAAGGTACAATTTGAACTTGGTACATCACTAGCCTAGACTGCTTATACATTGAGGATTATTTATGGAGAAGATTAGGAGAGTTTAGCCTGACATTATTTAGTGTTTTGTCTGGTGTTGTGTCTTGCAGAGAATATGGATGGCTTCAATGACGTCAGCTTCCTCCCCCTGTTCATTGATAAATTCAGGGAAATGCCCCTTTTGTTGCAGGCCAAGCACCCACTGTACAGCAACAAACAAAAGAGGCGGGCAGCGATGAAGAAACTGCTGGAATTTGTAACGCCGGTGATCCCCAAGGCAACCATTGAGAAGTTAAGAACCAAAATTGGCAGCCTGAGGAGTACGTATTTCAGGGAGCGCAATAAGGTCCTGAAGTCCCAAGCATCTGGAGCTGCAGCAGATGAGGTATATGTCCCCAGGCTGTGGTACTACGAGAGGCTCCATTTTCTCAAAGACCAGGCTGATGTCAGGGAATCACTCTCGACTCTTCCTTCCACGCTTCCTTCCACGCATTCCACCCCTGATGAGGCTTTCGAGGACCAACCTGGGCCTTCCAGTCAGGAAGATGTGGAGGAGCCCAGCTTGAGCCAGGTATAGTATTTTTCTACACTTTTTTTGTTGAAAAATGAATGATGTTCACTTAATTTAGGATCTAAAATTGCTTATTTGCTAAAGTGTTTTACATATCAATAGACAGTAGTGTTGGAGACATTTTGGGCAAGAATCTAAACTGCTGGGCTGAGAATTGTATGGTTTTCAATTTGTAAACATTTTGCAACAGTCAATAGCTGAAAATTGTGTGTGTTTGATGAACCAATAACTCAAACTATGTCCCTTTTTCATACACAGGAAGACCTCAGCCAGGAGGTGGCTGTGGAATGCGGGAGCCAGGAGGTGGCTGTGGAATGTGGCAGCCAGGAGGAGGCAGGGGTAAGTGGCAGCCAAGAGGTGGGCAGGCCTAGGAGCCTGACTCGATCCCAAGTCCCTCCCCTCCGCCTTTCCTACAAAGGCCCAGAAAGGGGGGGGGATGTGGGGGAGTCAGCGCTCCGGCTGATAAGGGAGGCTTCAGTGGCACTACAAGCCACACCCACCTATGAAGAGGCCTTTGCCGCCTTGGCTGCCACAAAGCTGAAAGAGATGGAGGCGGGGCAACGCAGCATGTGCGAGGAGGTCATCCTCAAAATACTAAATAAGGGGGTGGCTGGGGAAAGGACCCCAACAACACATGTTTGCCAGATGGACCATGCTCCTCCTCCTCCTTCTGTCACACCTCCAGCACCACAGCCACAGCCTGGAAGGAAGCGTGGAAGGAAGACCAGAGTGTGACGACCTGGATTCAGTCTGGTCTGAGAGAAGATGGAGCCTCTCGTATGACCACAGCCTGGGGACATAGATGGCATCTGCTGCAGTTCCGGATGTATTGGACTTCAGGACCAGATTGAACTCCCTAAAGATACGTACTCCTCAGGCCACCAATTTTTGAATAGAAAAAATTGATGTCTGCCCTGGGGGTCAAAGGCTTTGCAAATTTCCCCAGTTTCTCCATCGCTGCCTTCCTCTTTAGTTTGTTGCTGACACCTAAAAAAGGTATTTTTGCTTTACAATAAATCCTTGCCTATGTGTTTTACTTTTCAAAAAGGACAGTTTATTTGTGAGTAGGCAGGTACATTTCACAAATCATAAAGTCAAATTAACAAGGGTCACCAACAACAAACAACCCCCTAGTGAATTTTGCCAAACAATACAAATGATAATAATGGTGTTGGGATAAGTTGAGACACACAAACCCCCCCCCCCCCCCCCCCAAAAACAAAAAAAAAAAAGGAAATCTGGATTAAAAAAAAAAAACCACTATAAATGACAAATCAAAAAATAAATAAATAAACCTTCTTAAGATCTGACGAATAAAAAACATCTAGCCAAGAAATAAGGAAAAAGAATAAAGAAAGAAGTTTGGGAGAAGTCAGTGTAAATATGAGCAGCTAAAAAACGTCATTCTTCTTGCATTGTAAAGAAAAAGAGAATGCGCTGCATTAAACACATTTTAACATTGCAGCGTGACAAATGTGCTGTGTCGATTAGGAATGGTAGTTTTACCTGACCGAGCGCTTCCGTCACAGAATTTCTTCTGAGCACGCGTGGCACTTTGTCCGTCGGACTAGGCTACACACGATCGGAATTTGCGTGATCGGACTTTGTTGTCGGAAAATTTGAGAGCAGGAGATAAAACTTTTTCCGTCGGAAAATCCGACGGAAAAAGTCCGATGGAGCCCACACACGGTCGGAATTTCCGACAACATTGTCCGATAGACACGGAAAATTGTGTACGGGGCATTAGACTCGTCGGAAAATCCGACCGTGTGTACGGGGCATTAGAAATATAGCAGTATCCTGCCGTCAGCCATCAAGAAGGGGTTAAAGTGTTTAGCCCTGGTTCACACTGATGCAATTTCAGATGTGAATCAGATTGCACTGAATTGTGTGACAAGGAAAATAACATTGGTTCCAATGGAGCCTGTTCACATCTATGCAGTGCAGCTGCGATCCGACTTTGAGAAAAAGTCCTGCGCTTCTTTAGTGCGATGCGGTGCGGATCTGTGGTCCTATGCTATCTGTCCTATTGTCATACGATTCCAGCAGGTTTTCTTCCCCAGCACATAAATCACAGCTGTATCCAAATCATGTCAAACGGTCACATCAAAATTGCATCAAGTCGTACTGCAATGCACTTGAAAATAAAAATGACAATTTACAGAACAGTGTATTGTCTTTTTTTTTTACAGAGTTGGTTTCTCAAGATTAGTGTGTTTTTAGCGATCTCCAGTTCAAACTTATGACATATAGAATAATGTAGAAAATCTGTGCTGCCCCAAATCTTGAAATAAATAAAATGATATATAAAGAAAATAGTGAAAAAAATGTGAAAAAATTGCTGAATAAAACAATAAATTATGTGATTTAAGGTGCAACCCCCCCCCCCCCCCCCAAAAATAGTGTATTTAGCGGTGTGTAAGGTGCTGCAACTCAAATAGCCTGCATAGGTTAATGCCTCCTTTTGGAGTCCCACATGACCACCTGTTCCAAGCTGAATAAAAGACAGCCCCGGCCCCAACGAAGATGTTCTTTTTTTTGGTCATGCTCCTGGCCACCTGTTGATTGCAGTTGGTAAGTAATTTGTTTGTCGCCGAACCTACCTCTCCATGTTCAGACTCTCATGGAGTTGGAAAACCCTGAATGCTGGAGGTAAATCCTTTTAAAAACTTGGTGCATTTTGTGTGGGTTTGACAGTCTGACTGGTTTTTGTCTCAGACTCTGACTCTGTCTGCCTTTGGAAGTGCTGCCTGAGCTCACCTGTGGCTGCTACTGAAGTGAGTGGATGAAGGCAGATGGCTCTTAACCACTTCCCGACCGCCCCATGTACATATACGTCGGCAGAATGGCACGTACAGGCAGAACCACGTACCTGTACGTGCCATTCTTCAGGCGCGTGGGGGGTCCGATCGGACCCCCCCCGGCCGGCGGGGACGGTCGGGATCGCTTCAGGAGCGATCCGGGATGAGGGGACGGCCAGTGGTTTCTGGCCACCCCCTCGCGATCGCTCCTGGCCAATCAGATGCTTCCTCTGTCTGTGTCAATCAAAACACAGGCAGAGGAAGTGATGTCACGCTCGGTGCGCCGGTCTATGTGACCGGAACGCCGAGCTGTCAACATGTACAGGTTAGTGCACCAACAGTACACTGACACCAGTACACATAGGCACACAAAACACCCCCCTGTCACCCCCAGATCACCCCCCAGATCACCCCCTCCCCCCCCAGTCACAGTGTCACTAATTGCAGTGATCATTTTTTTACTGATCACTGCATTTAGTGTCAGTGTGACTGTAATAACTGTCAGTGCAGTTAGTTTTAGGTCCAAGGTAGCCCCCCCTACCCCCCCCCTAATAAAGGTTTAACCCCTTGATTGCCCCCCAGGTAACCCTTTCACCCCCTTTTGCCAGTGTCACTAAGCGATCGTTTTTCTGATCGCTGTATTAGTGTCACTGCTGTCGCTAGGTAACCATTTTTTTTTTTTAGGTAACCGCCATGTTTATATAGGTTCATAAATAGGTTTATAGGTCAGGTACCCCCATATTACAACCTAAATAAAGGTTTTAACCCCTTGATTGCCCCTAGAGTTAACCCTTTCACCAGTGATCACTGTATAACTGTCACTGGTGACGCTGGTTAGCCAGTTAGTTATTTCGTTATTTAGGTTCCCCGTCAGGTTTTTATATAGCGTCAGGTACCCCCCATATATTACCTAATAAAGGTTTTAACCCCCTGATTGCCCCTAGTTAACCCTTTCACCCCCTTTTGCCAGTGTCACTAAGCGATCGTTTTTTCTGATCGCTGCATTAGTGTCGCTAGGTAACCATTTTTTTTTTTTAGTTAACCGCCATGTTTATATAGGTTCATAAATAGGTTTATAGGTCAGGTACCCCCATATTACAACCTAAATAAAGGTTTTAACCCCCTGATTGCCCCTAGAGTTAACCCTTTCACCAGTGATCACTGTATAACTGTCACTGGTGACGCTGGTTAGCCAGTTAGTTATTTCGTTATTTAGGTTCCCCGTCAGGTTTTTATATAGCGTCAGGTACCCCCATATATTACCTAATAAAGGTTTTAACCCCCTGATTGCCCCTAGTTAACCCTTTCACCCCCTTTTGCCAGTGTCACTAAGCGATCGTTTTTCTGATCGCTGCATTAGTGTCGCTAGGTAACCAGTTTTTTTTTGTATTACTGTTACGGGTGACGCTGGTTAGTTAGCTTGTTTTTTTATACTGTCAGGGCACCCGCCATTTATTACCCAATAACGGTTTAACCCCCTGATCGCCCGGCGGGTGATATCAATTAGGTTTTAGGGTCAAATAAGGTCTGCGTCGCCCCAGGTTAGTGCCAGTACCGCAAACACCCACGCACAAAGCATACACCTCCCTTAGTGGCACAGTATCTGAACAGATCAATATCTGATCTGATCAGATCTATACTAGCGTCCCAGCAGTTTAGGGTTCCAAAAAAAAACCGCATTGTTAGCGGGATCAGCCCAGATACCTGCTAGCACCTGCGTTTTCCCCCTCCGCCCAGCCCAGCCCACCCAAGTGCAGTATCGATCGATCACTGTCACTTACAAAACACTAAGCACACATAACTGCAGTGTTCGCAGAGTCAGGCCTGATCCCTGCGATCGCTAACATTTTTTTTGTGGTAGCGTTTTGATTCAGTCGCTTCAGTCAGGAGCTTTTTTTACCTGTGAATCTCAAAAAAATAAAAAAAATAAAAATAGTTGTCGTTTTATTGTTCTCTCTCTCACTCTATTCTCTCTCTATTGTTGCTCTTTTTTTACTCCATTCTATTCTGCAATGTTTTATTATGTTTTATCATGTTTTATCATGCTTGCTTTTCAGGTATGTAATTTTGTTTACTGTGTTTTAGTGTTAAGCATTTTTTTGTTTTCAGGTGCGCCATTCAGTTGCAACGCGGATTTATTTATCTTGACAGCAACAGCGTTTGCTCCCACGATACATAAAGCCGCGACTCCAACGCTGTGGAGGTGATTTCACCACCACAGTTAAAAAAAAGAGCATATGGGCCGAAGCAGGGGGGCAGCAGGGGGGGGGAGGAGCGATTGGCTCCTAATGCCACGTACATACGGTCGAAATTCCGACCGTGTGTACACGGCATAACTTTTGCGGGAGGATGCCCCCATGCATCGGCATATATAAATGGTGCATGTATGCCCATCATTAGAAGTGGGTGGATGAAGGGAGGTATTCTAATGGTGGGCATACCCACCAATCAATCTCTTTTTTTCGTTCAGCCAAGAGGCTGCATGAAAAAAAAAAGATTACAATATATGTCCAGTATGTTGCTGGACTTTGAATGGTTATACCAGAATGATGCCTGCAGGTTTAGGTATCATCTTGGTATCATTCTTTTCAGCCAGTGATCGGCTTTCATGTAAAAGCAATTCTAGCGGGTAATTAGCCTCTAGACTGCTTTTACAAGCAGTGGGAGGGAATGTCCCCCCTCCCGGATATAAACCGCGCCATTGGGAAATTGGGAAAGCATTTTATCACACCAATCTTGGTGTGGTCAGATGCTTTGAGGGCAGAGGAAAGATCTAGGGTCTAATAGACCCCAATTTTTTCAAAAAAAGAGTACCTGTCACTGCCTATTGCTATCATAGGGGATATTTACATTCCCTGAGATAACAAAAAAAATCATAACAAAGAAAAAAAAATGGAAGGAACAGTTTAAAAATAAAATAAAAAAGCTAAATAAATAACAAAAAAAAAAAAACAAAAAAAAAAAAAAAAGCACCCCTGCCCCCCCTTCTCTTGCGCAAAGGCGTACACAAGCGTTGGTCTGGCGTCATATGTAAACAGCAATTGCACCATGCATGTGAGGTATCACCGCGAAGGTCAGATCGAGGGCAGTAATTTTAGCAGTAGACCTCCTCCGTGAATCTAATGTGGTATCATGTAAAGGCTTTTAAAGGCTTTTAAAAATGTATGTAGTTTGTCACCACTGCGTGTTTGTGCGCAATTTTAAAGCATGTCGTGTTTGGTATCCATGTACTCGGCCTAAGATCATATTTTTTATTTCATCAAAAATTTGAGCAATATAGTGTGTTTTAGTGCATTAAAATAAAAAAAAGTGTATTTTTTCCACAAAAAATGCGTTTGAAAAATCGCTGCGCAAATACTGTGTGGAAAAAAAAAATGCAACACCCACCATTTTAATCTGTAGGGCCTTTGCTTTAACATTATATATAGTGTTTGGGGGTTCAACGTAATTTTCTTGCAAAAAAAAAATATGTTTTCATGTAAACAAAAAGTGTCAGAAAGGGCTTTGTCTACAAGTGGTTAGAAGAGTGGGTGACGTGTGACATAGGCTTCTAAATGTTGTGCATAAAATGCCAGGACAGTTCAAACCCCCCCCAAATGACCCCATTTTGGAAAGTAGACACCCCAAGCTATTTGATGACCCAAAGCCCATTATTTTTTTTTTTTTTGATGATTGAATAAGCAATGTTGAGCCCATTAAATATTTTTTTTTTTTTGTCCCAAGAGATTGTGTATTTAGCGGTGTGTGGGCATATGTGGAAAGGTGCTGAGTACAACTCAAATGTGTGGGACTTTTTGGGAGCCTAGCTGCGTACGGAACCCCAAAAACCAAGCACCGCCTGCTTTCAAGGGTGTAATTTTTTTATTTCACTTCTCACTGCCAATCACTTTTCGGAGTCCCACATAAAACCCCCCACCCCATTTTGGAAAGTAGACACCCCAAGCTATTTGCTGCTGAGGTAAGTATTTTGCAGATCTCAGCTTTTTGTCACAAAGTTTTGAAAATTGAAAAAAAAGAAAAAAAATATTTTTTTTCTTTACCTTCTTCATTTTCAAAAACAAATGAGAGCTGTAAAATACTCACCATTCAACAAATTTGGGGGTCATTTCCAAAATGGGGTCATTTGGGGGGGTTTTGTGCTGTTTGGCATTTTATGGCCTGCAGTGATAGGTAGTAGGAGTGAAATCAAAAATTTGCACCCTTAGAAATCCTGAAGGCGGTGCTTGGGTCGGGGCCCCGACGCCTAGGCTCCCAAAAAGTCTCACACATGTGGTATCCCCATACTCAGGAGAAGCAGCAAAATCATTTTGGGGTGTTGGAAAACTATGAATGCTGGAGCAAATATCATTTTAAAACAACTTTGGTGAAAAAAAAAAAAAATCTTTTTTATTTTGTCTTTATTCAATCACTTGGGACTAAAAAAAAAAATATTCAATGGGCTCAACATGCCTCTCAGCAAATAGCTTGGGGCTTGGGGGGGGGGTTTGGTTGGGGGTTGTGGGGGGGTTGGGGGGGTTTGGGGGGTTTTGGGGGTTTGGTGGGGTTAGGGGGGTGGGTTTTGTCTCAAAATGGGGTCATTTGGGGGGGTTTTGTACTTCTCTGCCATTTTAGCACCTCAAGAAATGAAATAGGCAGTCATAAATTAAATTTTGTGTGGGTTTGAAATGTACTCTAGTTTGTAGACGCTATAACTTTTGCGCAAACCAATAAATATACGCTTATTGGCATTTTTTTTACTAAAGACATGTGCTGAATACATTTTGGCCCAAATGTTTGACTTTTGGAATTAGATTTTTTTTATAACAAAAAGTAGAAAATCTCTTTTTTTTTCAAAATTGAGCTCTTTTTCCGTTTATATCGCAAAAAATAAAAATGCAATCAAATACCATCAAAAGAAAGCTCTATTTGTGGAAGAAAAGACGCAAATTTCGTTTGGTTACAAAATTGCATAAGGTTAAAGTAGTGCAGTGGAAATTGAAAAAAGACCTGTCCTTTTTCCGGGGCTGAAGTGGTTAAGGAGACAGGGTACCTGTTTTTTGGTGAGAGAGTACGATTTTCTCCATATATTTTGTGCAAATATGTGAGTGCCACACTTGTTGGTGGCACAGAAGATTAGCGAAGGTAGGAGGGGGCAACGTGGGACATGTTTTTTAAAAAGTGCTCAAGGAAATTATGCAAATTAAGGTGTTTTGCATTATTTTAGGAGCAGAAACCCTGAACGCAAACATTCCAAAAAACATAAGACCCGCCAACGATCATCTTATCCTTACCAGGACGATGACACCTAACAGGTTGTCACATTTATTAAGCATGTGGTCAATATACTCTAAAGTAGTCATTTCCATTTACCCTGTGAAGGTACAGGATCCAGGAAATTGGCACATGCATTTATGGCAGCATGATAGAAAATGCCTCGCCCAGCTCAGGGTGCATTTTGGGCCTGCATGCAATCTGCAGTGGCAGAGAAATGAAATTGCATAGGTTGCCTCACAAGGATGTGGTTTGTGCAAAATTCTAAGCCCTATTAAGGCGGCTGTAGCAGAAAGTATGCTGCAAATATTCACACCACAAGCAACACCCATAATGATAGAGCGTACAGCGTGCGTTGATGGAGGATGGTCTTTTCCTACAATGATAGAGAGTAAATCACTCGTTGATGAAGGATGGTCTTTTCCCACAATGATAGAGCATAAAGCACTCGTTAATGAAGCATGGTCTTTCCCACAGTGAAAGAGCATAAAGCGCTCGTCGATGGAGGATGCTCTTTTCCCACAATGATAGAGCATAAAGCGCTGGTTGATGGAGGATGCTCTTTTCCCACAGAGCGTAAAGCGTTCGTTGATGAAGGATGGTCTTTTCCTATAAGTATAGAGCGTAAATCGCTCGTTGATGAAGGATGACAGAGACCTCATCAGAAGGCCAATTTACAGTAACAGGTTCTCTAAGCTTTATCCATATAAGATGGCTGATGTTTGTGCAGCACCCTGATGTTTAGGCAGGGTTGCTCTTAAATTTTATCTGCCAAGTGATAGTTGCCTTGGCCAATTGCTAGGAGGTCAATTGATTTCACCCTAATTCTGGAATTGCCTCACTTCTCTCTTCTGTCGCTAGGTGGTCGGGTATCTGGTGACATTAGATAAGACAAGGGCATTGCAAGGACAGATTAGGAATGACTGGGGTGTCTCAGCCAATGGACAGGGATTTTCTTGGGTCCCTTAGCCTGCTTGGAGAACCTTTTTTTTTTGGGTGGAGTCAGGTGAATCAGGGTTTTGTGCCACCTAGGCGGCTGTCTGGGTGGACATGTGTCGTGTTGCCCCGGGCTGCTTGGCCAGAGACCTGAGGCCTATCCTGGGGGCATCTGGATGCTAGGCTATCTGAGGGCCTATCCAGAAGCAAGAGAGCAGCGTAGAGTTGGGACTGCGGCTTGCAGTCCAACCAGAAGTGATGGTTCTGCCAGCGAACCTGACATGGTCGGAGGTAGAGGGGAAGCTGTCGCCACTAAGGGACCATCCATCTTATTACCAGGGACCACTGTGAGTAGCCGAAGCAAGTACCTGAGCAGTATTCTCACCAACCGGGGACGGTGAAGAAAATGGAAACTTCAGCAGATGTCCACCCAGGGACCCAACCAGTGGAGATGATGCTTGCAGAGCATTATTGCGTGCCAAGCCAGGGACTGAGCCGGCCAGTGGGGTGAAGCTTGTAGAGTGTCTGTAAGTGCCAAGCTTGGGACCCAGCAGGGACACGGGAGTGACGCTTGAGGAAGATACTCAGTGTGAAGATTGGAAGAGCTCAGGAGATCCAGTGGCAGTGAGTGGATCAGCGGGTCGAAGTGATAGACTGGGAGCTCAGTTGAGTGAAGATCCAAAAAGGAGATTGTGGAGGAAGTGAAAGAGTTAATTGCAAATTTTGTTAGAAACTGTTCAAGATTGTTGCCATAGGAGACAGCGTTTCTACACATGCAAACGTGGTGTCCGGCTGGGTGCCTTTCCCTGCATGGCTGTCTACCTATAGAGGTCTCGGAGTCTTCTAATTAACATTGCAACTACTAAAGGGTGTCCTGGCCCCAACCCTCTCTCCCACAGTTATGTTCAAGAGAAAATAAATCTCTTTGCATTCAAAAAGTGTCTGATGCCCATGAATCTACCTTACATTGCACCCACCATGCCTCGTAACCCACTCTGCACAGAAGGATGTCAGCTGTCTCTAACTCTGAAGGTCACTATTAGGCCCGGAGAGGCTCAGGACTTGGCTACATATGTTTATGCACTGAACTTCTAGGGGGGGATGCTGCCTTCTAGTGTCTGGTGCAGCAAGTTTCTTTGCCTTTTTATTACTCGGTTGCCTTCAGAGATCCTATGGATGAGAAAGTGAACTTGTTCACATCAGATGCAGTCCAGTGCATTTTTATTCTGCATCAAGAACACATGGACAGTTTAACTTTGATTCCAATTACTTAGTTCACACTAGTACAGCGCATTCTAGTACAGTTAACAAAAGTAGAATGTTGCATTGTTTCTGTATGGAACACATCTGGCAAGTGGCAAAACGCATTGAGGATGCATCAAAAACACTAATGCAGAAACATCTGGAACGCAGAAATTGTGGTTATCTGGCCATCGGGCTTGCACAGAATCTATACAGATTTTGCCTACCAACCAGCAATAGCGTTAACTTCGATATATAAACTTTAGAAATGGCATTACATTCAACACTGGAAACTGCAAGATTTCTGGAAAGAGTGAAACCTGGCAACTGACTTTTGGTTGACGCTTTTGATAGAACTAGTACAAGCGCTGGCGCACTTAGTTACTGCTATGAGAGCATTGTGGTTACGCCACTGGAGGGCAGGCAGAACTTTTACACAATGCTTCTTACTAAGATAGCCAGCTATAGATGGGGCAAGGGGGGTCTTTTTTGTATCACTGTCGTGTTTTTTGGTCAGGCAACGCACTGACACTTTGGCAGCCATTGTGCTATATGGTGTGTGTGCCCCTGTACCTTTAAGAAGGGGTGGCTCCCCTTCAGTCCACCTGCTCTCACCTATCCATCAGAATGCATGTGCCTCCACTGTGGGGACTCTTATAAGTTAGTGTTAGGCACCACAGATACCAGGGTGCCTTGACAAGGCTCTGTGGCTTACGCATGCATTTGCAAATGTGTGCAGACTAAACCCCTGCTTTTAACGCATACTGTAATGCCGCGTACACGCGGTCGGAATTTCTGATGGAAACAGTCCGATGGGAGCTTTTCATCTGATTTTCCGACTGTGTGTATGACCATCAGTCTTTTTTTGTCGGAATTTCCGACGGACTTTGGATTGAGAACCTGTTCTTAATTTTTCCAACGGAAAACCTTTCTATCGGATTTTTCGATCGCGTGTATGCAATTCCGACACGCAAAATTCAACGCATGCTCAGAAGCATTAAACTTCCCTTTTATAGTGCAGTCGAACGTTTTTTTTTTAAGGCGTGGTGTTATTGACTGTCGGAATTTGGTGTGACCGTGTGTAGGCAAGACTGTTTGAGCGAAATTCCGTTGGAATTCCGACGGGAAAACCATCAGAGCTTTTTCCGACGAGAATTCCGACCGTGTGTACCCGGCATTAGACAGGTTATTTGATTGTCTGCGGGCTGGTGGTAAGTTAAGCTTGGTTTTTCCCTTGGATTTATCCTTGGTCTTGTTTATACCTGTTAGCCTTCCAATGCTTCTTAAAAGTAGGGGGGCAACTATAAAATGCAATTTTATATATATATATATATATATATATATATATATATATATATATATATATATATATATATATATATATATCCTGGGGCCCTTTACTACGATCCCACAATGGGCTCTTCCACATGTTCTACAGTGAGCTCCCTTCCTACTGTATTGGGGCCCTCCAGGGTAGCAGAAAACAAGAGATATATGTCACCAGCATACCAAGAAAATATAAGGGTCCAAAGCAGTGGGAGAATTATCAGGGTTGCAAAGGTTGTCTTGCCACTGGTGTTCTGCCACTGTGGGATTCCCCAGCCTCCTCTTGCTGTCTTGCCCCTGCTATTGACAGCGCTGGTCTGGCATCTCTTGGAATTTACAGGCTGGTTCTCCTGGAGAAATAAGTCTGTTTTTTCAGTAACTGAGAGTCCTGGTGGAGTCCTTCCTGCAACTCGCTCTTCTCCCTGCCAATGAGGATGCAGGGGAAGGAGCAGGTTGGGCGGCCGTGGTTGTGTGAGTGCTCGCATAAAGTAAGATGACCAACACTGGTGTCAGGTAGGTAGGTCAGTGTATGTATGTCAGGTAGGTCAGTGCGTGTCAGGTAGGTCAGTGTATTGTGGAGATGCGCCCCCATGTCACAGGTGCATATAAGCAGTATATGCCTGATTTTGTCAGGGATACTAATTGCACACCCGTGGGCTGGGTTCATAAACTTCCCAGGAAGAGAAGTCTGTGCTCAGACTTGGAGACTGCCCCGCCCGGCAGTCTGGAAGTCTGGCCAGGAGGCCAGGAGGGTAGGAGGGTTCCGGGAGAAAGAGACAGGAGGTCTCAGAGCCTAAGACTGCAGGTGGCAGTCTGTGTGTACGTCTGAAGCAGGCAGGTGTAGCCTGTGACTAAAGCAGCACGAAGCTGACAGTGAGTAAGCCAGGAGGCTATCGTTTGTTTACACAGTAATGGTGGAACCCCCTGCGAGGGAATATTACTGTTTGTTTGAACTTTTTCATTTCCTTTAAATAAAAGTGGGCTGCCATGCCCTAAAAACGCAAGTCTGGAGTAGTACATTTCTGGAAAATTGCATGCACCACTTGAACCTAATCACCCTGGATCGTCACAGTATGTATGTCAGGTAGGTCGGTCAGTGTATGTATGTCAGGTAGGTCAGTGCGTGTCAGGTAGGTAGGTCAGTGTATATATATCAGGTAGGTCAGTGCGTGTCAGGTAGGTAGGTCAGTGTATGTATGTCAGGTAGGTAGGTCAGTGTGTGTATGTCAGTGCGTGTCAGGTAGGTAGGTCAGTGCGTGTCAGGTAGGTCAGTGTATGTATGTAAGTGCGTGTCAGGTAGATCAGTGTATGTATGTGAGTGTGTGTCAGGTAGGTAGGTCAGTGTGGCAGACAGGTAGGTCAGTGTGGCAGGCAGGTGAGTTTAGTGGTCAGCATTGATGGGCATCCGTAAGCCAGGCAGCAACCAGCAAGTGAGCTTACCCCCCACTGCACAACCCCACAACCCAGCCAAAAAAGCTATTGTGAGAGGCTACATCACTATTAAAAATAACAAAGGCCTTTGTCTGGTTCCCCTATTTTTTCTAAAGAAGATGTGGGACCTTCTAAGGATATTTCTACTATAGAACTGTCACATAAACTCCTAAGGGTTTATGTAAAGTGAGCCAAATCCCAGGACTTCCAAAGTGTAGAAAAAGTATTCCCACAATAAGCTATCAAAAGATTTTTGCAGATCTATAGAGAGGAGCATAGCTTCACTGGGTGTATTGGAGTCCCAGACTGCCCTGTCGCATCATGGCAGCATACACATATGGGTTGTGGCTTTCCTGTCGCATCATGGCAGCATACACTATGGGTTGTGGCTCCGCCCCACAACCTGATAGGACCGCGTAGCTATTAAACCCTGAGAGGACCCCCGCCCCTACATTCTCCTTTTTTTCCTCACCTGACAAGACCGCAAGATCAGCACCTCTTACCGCTATCGCCCCAGCCAGGTTCAAGCCTCTCCTGGGTGGAAGTCCCACCTGTACAGCCTCTAAATGAGCTAAATGGGGGAACCCCACTCTGATGGTCTCAGGGGTATGTAAATGTCTCTCTTACCTTAACAAGCCTTAAATAGGCTTATAATGCAGCGGCCTCCAACCTGTCCTGCACCATGGTTCTTGGGGCTCATGTGTTTCTCTGCTCTCTGTTTCCCTTCCAGGCATGTTAGAACGATAGCGATCCGGAAGAAATCACTCACTAGCTCTGGGGACATCTCCTACCTATCCCTCTAGGTACTTCCGCCCGGCGCCGAGTGTATCAGCGCTTCTGCGCAGGCGCGGGCGGCCAATAATACAGCCTATAGCCTTGCCAGGCTCCAAAATGGCGCCGGGACGCGCACGGCGCTTCTGCGCATGCGCGGGCGTGACGTCACCGCGTCGGCAACGGCGCCAAATTTAAAGATCTGTCAGAATCTCCTTTCCCTGTGGCTGTTTTGCACAGGAGAAAGAGAGATTTTTGCCGTTTTTTTTTTTTGCAAAATCACTCACTAGCTGCACCTGCCCTCCTATTAGCTTCCATTAAAGGTTAGTAAATTTCTTCCCAATTTTCACCACTGCACCCCTGCTTACCTATGCTTACACTGACTTCCCTGCCTAAATAGATTTCCTTCATGGAGGCCGCTGCCCCAGCAGACCATCGCCCACCGACTAGGTAAGAGGGGAAGACGGGTAAGTAAGAAGAGGAAAAAGAGAGCCTGCCACTAACGCTGTCTAACCTGCACAGCCCTACCAGGTCGTCAAGGTCATCACGGCGCTCAAGGAGGAGTCGCTCTGGCCACAGACAAAGTCGCTCGGACCGCGGCAGAAGCCGCTCAAGACGCAGAGATTACGGATCAAGCCGCAGAAGAAGTCGCTCAAGGTCCTACTCCCGCCATGGCCACTCCTATCGTAGGAGATCACCTACGCACAGGCACCCCTCACACGCACAAGGTCTGCGTCCATCTGGGAATTCCTGCTGGATCTGCGGCGCAATAGCGCTGCCAGAAAAACTGGCCTGTCGCGCGTGCTTCAATGAGGCAACCAGGGACAGAGAACCAGAACCGAGGGAATTATCAAAAGAGTTACCTCTACAACCCGCAGAGCCAGAAGCAAGCAGAGCTATGCAGGGCACCTCGTCCTCCGCTTCCTCTCCGCCTAAAACGACAGAGCCCCTGTCAGATAGCGAAGACGCGGAAATGTTTTCTGGATTCGATTTTACCTTAGTCGAACCCTTCATTAAGTCGATCAAGGAGGCTATAGATTGGGCCGAGGAGAAAGAGACCCCTCAGAAAGTGAAGAGATACTTCCCAAATCTCAAAAAGGATCCGGAAACCTTCCCGTTTATCGACGAGCTGGAGGATCTAATTAAGGAGGAATGGCAGAAGCCTGAGAAGAAGGCCAACCTCAGCAATAGGCTGACAAAGCTCTACCCCCTAAAGGAGCCTAATGCTAATCCCCTGACGTCCGCACCGGTAGTGGACTCCTCACTGATGCGTCTGGCTAGACATGTGACCCTCCCAATCGAGGATGCAGTCACATTTAAAGACGGGCTAGACAGGAAGATAGACCTCGATTTGAAGAAGTCCTACCTTTCTGCAGGGGGTGCATGTCGACCCGCAATAGCCCTAGCGGCTGTTGGAAGGGCCATCTCTAGTTGGTCCTCTAATGCAGAAAAGCTGGTAGCAGAGGGAATAGAACAGGAAAGGGTAATTGCCGCCCTCCAGGAGCTCTCCCTCGCAGGCGACTTCGTAGCGGAGGCCTCAGTGGATATAATAAGATCCACCTCAAGGGCTATGCTTAGCTCAGTGACGGCCAGAAGGGCACTTTGGCTGAAGCCTTGGTCGGCAGACCCAGCCTCAAAGACCAATTGGTGTAAAATTCCCTTTGACGGGGCAAATCTCTTTGGGGAAAAATTAGACTCGGCCATTTCTAAGGTCACCGGCGGGAAATCAGGCTTGATTCCTTCAGACCGAAGGCCCAAGCAACAGAGACCTCCAACCTTCAGGCGTAACCTCCCTGACAGGTATAGGGAAGCTAGATCCTACAGACCCGGGAGGGAGTATAGGAAAAACTGGAAGAACCCCCAGTCATCCTTCCTCAAGCTCCAGAAACCTAAGATCCCTACCCCGGGAGAGCAGAAACCTTTTTGAAGGTGTGTCCGCCCAACCAGCTTTAGTGGGAGCCAGGCTCACGAAGTTCGAGCGGGTCTGGGCGGAAATGATAAAAGACCCTTGGGCAGTAGCCACGGTTCAATTGGGCCACAGGTGGAGATTCCGGAGACGGCCAAGAGACCGGTTTTGTGTTACAAAAACCCCAGCTTCTCGAGAGAAAAGGCTGCTAATGACCAAATACGTGCAAACTCTCGAGCACAAACAGGCCATAGTAAAAGTTCCCCTACTACAGAGGGGGAAGGGGGTCTACTCACCCCTATTCCTGGTGAGAAAGAAGACAGGAGATCTCCGTCCCGTCCTGGACCTAAAGGGTCTAAACCGGTCAATCAGAGTCGAGACATTCAGGATGGAGAGCCTACAATCAATCCTACAGGCTATAAATATTGGAGACTGGATGCTCTCCATCGATCTGCAGGATGCCTATCTTCACATCCCAATCCACCCTTCATACCAAAAGTTTCTCCGCTTTGCGGTAGATCGGCACCACTTTCAGTTCAGAAGCCTCCCCTTCGGGATTTCCACGGCTCCAAGAACGTTTACCAAGGTTCTACTCCCTGTAATAGCTCTACTAAGGGAGCAGGGCCTAAGAGTACACCACTACCTGGACGACATCCTTCTGCTGGCAGACACCCAGGTCTCCCTCCTACAACATCGGGTAGTCCTTGTCACCACCCTGCAGAAGTTCGGATGGTTGATAAACTGGGAGAAGAGCCACATCCATCCTACCCAGAGGATGATCTTTCTAGGGGCCGAGTTAGACACTCGCCTCAACACAGTGGAACTCCCGGACGAGAAGATACCCACTCTGACTCAGAGGGTGAAAGGGATTTTGCGGGCCTCCGCGGTACCAGCGAGAGAATGCCTCGGGGTCCTAGGGACCATGTCAGCAACGATCCCAATGATCCGTTGGGCTCAATGGCACACAAGACCCCTCCAAATATCCTTTCTGGAACAATGGAATGGTGTGTCAATGTCACAGCCAATAGCGATCCGGAAGGAGGTAAAGAAATCACTATGGTGGTGGACCAGGACCCGCAATCTCAAGAAGAGCAGGAGCATAGTTCCTCCCTCTCAACAGGTGGTTACCTCAGATGCCAGCATGGAGGGCTGGGGAGCACACTACAATCACTACGCAGCCCAGGGGCGCTGGCCATTCAGGACGCACAACATTGTGTCCAACATCCTGGAGATAAGAGCGGCATTCAAGGCCCTAATAGCCTTCAGCACCTTCCTGAAAGGGAAGGAGGTCCTACTAAGGATGGACAACCGGGTAGCAGTTGCCTACATAAACAGGCAGGGGGGCACCAGGAGTCGCTCAATGCTCAGAGAAGTCATCCCAATCTTCGAATGGGCCCAACTATCCCTATCCGGGCTGACAGCAGCCTATGTACCAGGAACCCAGAATCAGGTGGCCGACACCTTGAGTCGGGAGTTCTCGTCCAATCACGAGTGGGCTCTAAATCAACAAGCCTTCGCTCTAATAACCGAGACTTGGGGGGTACCAGACATGGACCTAGCAGCATCACCAACCAACACGAAGTGTCGGAGGTACCTGACGAGAGTTCCCTTTCCATCAGCGGAGGGCACGGACTGCCTACAACACAGCTGGGATTTCCACCTAGGCTACATCTTCCCACCAATTCCAATCATACCGAGGTTTTTACTCAGACTGAAGAAGTCAGGGTCCACGGTGATAGCAGTCCTCCCTTTCTGGCCGAGACGCCCATGGTTTACAACCCTTCTCCAGCTCAACACAGCAGAACCACTGTCACTCCCGGTGTCAGCAGACCTACTCTCTCAGGGACAGCTCCTCCACCCGTGCCCAGAGAGACTACACCTGACGGCATGGAGGCTGAGAGGGCTAGATTTATAGCGCAGGGATGTTCACAGGGGGTAGTAAACACCCTTCTACAGGCCAGGAAAGTCTCCACCAACATTGTCTATAAGAGAATTTGGGCCAAGTTCCTTACAGTAGCACAACAGCAATCCTGGGATCCATCTTCCCCAACAACAGCGCAAGTCCTGGATTTCTTGCAGTTAGGCCTAGACAAGGGCCTTGGGTCGAATACGCTGAAAGTGCATGTCTCAGCCCTATCGGCCATGACAGGGGTAAGGTGGGCACAAGAGCCTCTCATCGCCCAGTTTCAGAGGGCCTGCCTGAAACTAAGGCCTCCTAGAAAACCGACCTTCCCAACATGGGATCTTTCGGTAGTACTGGACGTCCTGGCACGCGAACCATTCTTCCCAGTAGAAGATATATCATTATGGGACCTGACACTAAAAATCACTTTCTTGATAGCGATCACTTCGGCCAAGAGGGTTTCCGAGATGCACGCTCTACTGTCAAAGGAGCCATACTTAACTATCTATCCCGACAAGGTGGTCCTGAGACCTTCAGACCGATTTGTTCCTAAAGTGGCTACCTCCTTCCACTTTAATCAGGAAATATGTCTTCCCACTCTGGCTACAGAACAAGGCAACCCGCATCCGCTAGATATAAAGACCAACATCCTGGCGTACCTTTCAATGACACGCAGCCTGAGGAAGGCGGAAAATCTCCTAGTAATACCTTACGGTGCCAGAAAAGGACAAGCAGCAACTTCTCGGACTATCGCAGCCTGGCTGGTGAAGATCATCAAAAGGGCCTACTCATCTAGCCAGGCACAAGTACCTGAGGGCTTAAGGGCACATTCCACTAGGGCAGTGGCGACCTCCTGGGCAGCTTTCTGCAGAGTCTCAGCGGAAACGATCTGTAAGGCAGCCACTTGGTCCTCAAAAAGCACGTTTATGGCACACTACAAGGTGGATGCCGCTAGGCTGTCCACAGCAGAATTTGGGAGGTCTATCATACAGGCCAACTCCTCTATACCCTGTAAATAAACCTTGTTTGCTCAGCCCCACCCAGTTTGCGTGTTATTCCCCATATGTGTATGCTGCCATGATGCGACAGGAAAACGGAAAATTGTATACTTACCTTCCGTAATTTTCCTTTCCTGTTGCATCACATGGCAGCATACAAATGCCCACCCGCTGAGGTGAGGTATCTGGATACTGAGAATGTAGGGGCGGGGGTCCTCTCAGGGTTTAATAGCTACGCGGTCCTATCAGGTTGTGGGGGCGGAGCCACAACCCATATGTGTATGCTGCCATGTGATGCAACAGGAAAGGAAAATTACGGAAGGTAAGTATACAATTTTCCGTTGTTTTGCTAATATCTTTGTCTTAAGATCACAAATGATCAGTGAAATAGGCATATAATTAGTTATGCCTGTAGGGTCTTACCAGGTTTAGGTAATATGCTACTATAAGCATATTTTCCTCTGGATTGAGATGGTTACCTACTCTTTGGTAATTGAAAATGGTTTAGGAAGTGTGGAACCAGCAGGTTAGAGATTTTTTTTTTTTTATATATAGAAGCCATTTGGGACTGTCAGGTCCTGGGGATTTTAGATTGTTTAACCACTTCAATACAGGGCATTTATACACCCTTCCTTCCCAGACCAATTTTTAGCTTTCAGCGCTCTCACACTTTGAATGCCAATTACTCATGCAACGCTGTACCCAAACAAAATTTTTATCTTTTTTTTCATACAAATAGAGCTTTCTTTTGGTGGTATTTAATCACCACTGGGTTTTTTATTTTTTGCGACATAAGTGAAAAAAGAGCGAAAATTTTGAAGAAAATAAAAAACACAGTTTCTATGATAAAATTTTGCAAATAAGTCATTTTTGTTCACAGATTTGGGCCAAAATGTATACTGCTACATCTCTTTCGTAAAAATAACCCAAATTATTGGATATTATTTAGTCTCTTTGAAAGTTATAGAGTCTACAAGCTATGGGGCAAATCATTGAAAATTGATCACATATGATCACACCTGATGCACTGATGGCCTATCTCATTTCTTGAGGCTCTGAAATGTCAGGAAAGTACAAATATCCCCCAAATGACCACTTTTTAAAAAGTAGACAGTCCAAGGTATTTAGTAAGAGGCACGGTGAGTTTTTTTTAAGTTGTAATTTTTCCCCACAATTCTTGGGGAAAAAGAAGAATGTGTTTTGTTTTTTTTGTTTTTACAAAATTGTCATAATAACAAATTTTGATAGGCTGAAGTGTGCATAAACACTGGCCAGTACCCCTAGGGGATGCTTAGGGTAAAGATAGACACTAAAAGAGTATATGCATTTGAAAAGGTAAATATTTATTAAAAAGAACGTGGGTAGATGCATATATATAGATATATATATAGATAAGACATAAGGAATGTTCAGTATGTTACACAAGTATAGATAGAGCGCATACAGTTTTTTTAACCAAGTCAACAGCATGAACATACAAAAATTGTTGTGACAGAAAAAAACCTTGCTTGATACATATATGATCAGGATGATGCCAACATGTTTCGGACTTTGGTCCTTTTTCAAGGCAACTAGATATCCTTTGATTCACATCTAAATTATGTGAGAATCAGAGATTAGTACATATAGTGTATGACAGTAAAATACAATCTTTTCAAAAACATTGCCAGAGAAGCCAGTATAGTATATAGGTTATAGATATGGTACTCACATGTAATGCCAGTTTCAAAAAGTGCCACAGGTGTAACCCCAAATTAATTGGTATGAGAAATATGCATTGGGTAGAGGTAGTAAAAACATGCTAGAAAAAATGCTAGAATTACGTTTCTGACAATAGTGTCACAGTATTGCAATTTTGCTGTGTCACACCGTATATGTATCACATGTTTGCCAGATTCATTGCCACTTAGATATACTTCTTTACAACATAATCTAACCAATGGGCTTGCTCCATTTTGGGTGAGTTACCCGGCGCGGGTAAGACCTGGCACGCATGCGCCATATTTTCTAGTGCGCATGCGCCCCTTCCCCGCTTTTAGACTACTCCATCTGTCTACTTCCTGTTTGCGCTCCATCTGGAGCGCAGCACGTCGTAGCGGCGGTCCGTACCTGCGGCGGTGACGTCACGACGCCGGACGTGACCTCTCCTTTCTTGGTGGGCTCACGCCTGGCGCCGCCCCGTCAGAGGTCCCCTTGGGAAAACACATAGCGCGCCATGGCGCTCTTCCTTCACAGACAGCCATCCAATCAGCCTTTAATGCAGCACACAGACATTTCCTGCCCAGCTGATTGCCATTATCTGACGAGATATATACTCATAGGCCAAACTAGGCTGACACATGCTGCTGACTTCCTGGAGCTCACTGACCTCCCACATCAGGCTTCACAACACTCAGGTAATTAGACTCTAACTTTAGTGTCTGTATACGATTCCTCCTGCACTTTACCCCTCAATACTTATACTCTACATACTCTCTCATTACAGCATTACATACTGCTCGGCCAGCCTATTGTTACAGGCTATGGGCCATAGCCCTAGCCCTGTATAGGACCTTGCAACTACCGGACACTGTCGCAGCAAGCCTTCCATATTTGTGGCTATTTCCACTTTGTTTTTACCACCTCTACCCAATGCATATTTCTCATACCAATTAATTTGGGGTTACACCTGTGGCACTTTTTGAAACTGGCATTACATGTGAGTACCATATCTATAACCTATATACTATACTGGCTTCTCTGGCAATGTTTTTGAAAAGATTGTATTTTACTGTCATACACTATATGTACTAATCTCTGATTCTCACATAATTTAGATGTGAATCAAAGGATATCTAGTTGCTTTGAAAAAGGACCAAAGTCCGAAACATGTTGGCATCATCCTGATCATATATGTATCAAGCAAGGTTTTTTTCTGTCACAACAATTTTTGTATGTTCATGCTGTTGACTTGGTTAAAAAAACTGTATGCGCTCTATCTATACTTGTGTAACATACTGAACATTCCTTATGTCTTATATGCATCTACCCACGTTCTTTTGAATAAATATTTACCTTTTCAAATGCATATACTCTTTTAGTGTCTATCTTTACCCTAAGCATCCCCTAGGGGTACTGGCCAGTGTTTATGCACACTTCAGCCTATCAAAATTTATTACCGTATATACTCGAGTATAAGCCGAGTTTTTCAGCACATTTTTTTGTGCTGAAAGTGCCCCCCTCGGCTTATACTCGAGTCAAGCACTTTTGTGCAGCAAAAAAAAAAAATTCCGACCCGACTTTGGGGCCCCGTATCTCGGTGTGCCAACCCAGTGGACCTATCACTATAACATATCCAAATATGGGGTTCCTAGCACTAAGTGGCCCCGAGATACGGGGCCCCAAATTCGGTTCGGAAAATGTCATTCTCTGCTGCAGAAAAGTGCTTGACATTTTCTGACCCGAATTTGGGGCCCCATATCTCGGGGACACTTGGAGCTAGGGACCCCAAATTTGGAATTAAAACCCAGTTGAACTAGCACTACAACATATCCAAAGATGGGGTTCCTAGCACTAAGTGGCCCCGAGATACAGGGCCCCAAAGTCGGTTCAGAAAATGTCACTCTCTGCTGCAGAAAAGTGCTTGACATTTTCTGACCCGAATTTGGGGCCCCATATCTCGAGGACACTTGGTGCTAGGAACCCCAAATGTTGTATTCCAACCCAGTGGAATTAGCACTACAACATATCTAAAGATGGGGTTCCTAGCACTAAGTGACCCTGAGATACAGGGCCCCAAATCGGTCAACTTTGTCCATCTGCATGGGCACAGTGAGGCTGCAAGTTGACCCTCTTTTCCACTTACAGTAGCTGCGCATTTCTCACCCTAGGCTTATACTCGAGTCAATAAGTTTTCCCAGTTGTTTGTGGTAAAATTAGGTGCCTCGGCTTATATTCGGGTCGGCCTATACTCGAGTATATACGGTATATTCAATTTTGGGATGCGATAGACCATTTGTATCTTTACCAAATCTTGCCCAAATATTCTTTATTGTCATAATAACAAGTTATTTCTCACACACAGCATATGCATACTGCCAATTACACCCCAAAATACATTCTGCAACTCCTCTTGAGTATGGCGATATCACATGTGTGGGACTTTTACACAGCCTGGCCTCACAGAGATGTCCAACATGCAGGGAGCACCGTCATGGGTTCTAGGCGCATAAATGACACCTCTAATTTCCTATTACATTTGTGAAGGCCCTGGAGCACCAGGACAATGGAACTACCCACAAAATGACCCCATTTTGGAAAGCAAACACCCCAACGTCTATTCTAAGAGGCATAATGAGTCTTTTGAACAGTTCATTTTTTTTTACCACAAGTCTTCGGAAAACGTGGAAAGAAAATGAAAGTATTTTTTTTTTTTTTTTTACACAAAGTGGTCAGTTTATAAGATATTTCTAACTCAGAGCATGTTCATAGAAAAAATTACACCCCAAAATACATTCTGCTACTCATTCTGAGTATGGCGATACCACATGTGTGTGACTTTTACACAGCCTGGCCACATACTCATATGGGCTGTGACGGGTGGTGACAGGTACTTTGATGGCTGGTGACAGGTCCTCTTTATTAGGGGGGGGTAATCAGTGTGATTGGTGTACACTAGGCGGTAACGAGATGTTACTGCAATCTCCTTCTCACACGCGATCGATGTGTGAGGAGGGGAACCCAGTAACATCTCGTTACCGCGGTTTGTTGACATTCTGTGACCGGCTGTGATTGGACACAGCCGGTCACGTGGTAAAGAGCCAATTTCATTGGCTCTTTACTGCAATCAGGGTTGGGCTGTGTCAGGGTGACAAGCCTCGTCCCCGATCGCCGCTCTGCACGCTCCCTAGGGGCGTGCACGAGCGACGTGAATGTAGACAGTACATGTGACCGGCTGTGATTGGACACGGCCGGTCACGTGTATCGGGGTGGATCCAGAATGCAGATCACACAGATCGGGGATGGGCTGTGTCTGAGGGACACAGCATATCTACGATCGCCGCGCTGTGGGCCCCCGCAGCCCGCAGGAGCGGCATAATACCAAGGACGTAATATGACGCCCACCCAGGATGGGAGATCCCATCTGTGGGCTTCATTTGACTTTGGCCCGGTATTTAAGTGGTTAAGGGATTTAATTACCTTAATTATTTTGTGCTTTAATTTCCATTAGTTCTCGTCTTCAATGATGTTTGGCACCCTAGCAGATTCCCCCTTTCATGGTCATATTAAAAATCCACAAGAGGGCACAGGACACAAAAATACTGTGTCACATGCCTTCTAGTCTATTCTTTTAAGGGATATAGGCTGGTCACAATGGTAGAGAAGGTAAAAAGCTAAGTCCAGCCTCTTTCAGACACGGTAGGATGGGAAGGGGAGCTCCCCTGGGTTCAGATACAGCAGTAAAATGCCCACAGTGGATCAAGCCATCTTCAATGAAGTTGCTCACTTGCATGTAGTTCCCTTTTTACTTTCCTTTGAATTCTGGGTTTGTTTAATTTTATCTTTAGCTTCTCTTCTCCTTCTGACCAAAACCACACTTTTTAATGGCAAGGAACGCATACTGTAGTTCAAGAGAAACTCATCTTGGCAGGCAACTATGGGCTTCTCCTAAACCTCTTAACCACTTCAGCCCCGGACCATTTGGCAGCCAAAGGACCAGAGGTCTTTTTTCAATTTCGCACTGCACTGCTTTAACTGGTAATTGCGCGGTCATGCAATGTTGTACCCAAACGAAATTGGCGTCCTTTTCTTCCCACAAATAGAGCTTTATTTTGATGGTATTTGATTGCCTCTGTGATTTTTATTTTTTGCGCTATAAACGGAAAAAGACTGCAAATTTTGAAAAAAAAAAAGATATTTTCTACTTTTTGTTATAAGAAAAATCCAATAAACTCAATTTTAATCAAACATTTGGGCCAAAATGTATTTAGCCACATGTCTTTAGTAAAAAAAATGCCAATAAGCGTATATTTATTGGTTTGCGCAAAAGTTATAGCGTCTACAAACTAGAGTACATTTTCTGGAATTTACACCGCTTTTAATTTATGACTGCCTATCTCATTTCTTGAGGTGCTAAAATGGCAGGGAAGTACAAAACCCCCCCAAATGACCCCATTTTGGAAAGTAGACACCCCAAGCTATTTGCTGAGAGGCATGTTGAGCCCATTGAATTTTTTTTTTTTTTAGTCCCAAGTGATTGAATAAAGACAAAAAAAAAAAAAAAAAAAAAAATGTTTTCAAAAAGTTGTCACTAAATGATATATTGCTCACACATGCCATGGTTATATGTGGAATTGCACCCCAAAATACATTTAGCTGCTTCTCCTGAGTATGGGGATACCACATGTGTGGGACTTTTTGGGAGCCTAGCCGCGTACGGGGCCCCGAAACCCAAGCACCGCCTTCAGGATTTCTAAGGGTGCAAATTTTTGATTTCACTCCTCACTACCTATCACAGTTTCGAAGGCCATAAAATGCCAAAATAGCACAAAACCCCCCCAAATGACCCCATTTTGGAAAGTAGACACCCCAAGCTATTTGCTGAGAGGCATGTTGAGCCCATTGAATATTTTTTTTTTTAGTCCCAAGTGATTGAATAAAGACAAAAAATAAAAAATAAAAAAAAAAAAAAAAAAAGTTGTCACTAAATGATATATTGCTCACACATGCCATAGTTATATGTGGAATTGCACCCCAAAATACATTTTGCTGCTTCTCCTGAGTATGGGGATACCACATATGTGGGACTTTTTGGGAGCCTAGCCGCGTACGGGGCCCCGAAACCCAAGCACCGTCTTCAGGATTTCTAAGGGTGCAAATTTTTGATTTCACTCCTCACTACCTATCACAGTTTCGAAGGCCATAAAATGCCAAAATAGCACAAAACCCCCCCAAATGACCCCATTTTGGAAAGTAGACACCCCAAGCTATTTGCTGAGAGGCATGGTGAGTATTTTACAGCTCTCATTTGTTTTTGAAAATGAAGAAAGTAAAGAAAAAAAAATTTTATTTTTTTTCTTTTTTCAATTTTCAAAACTTTGTGACAAAAAGCGAGATCTGCAAAATACTCACCATACCTCTCAGCAAATAGCTTGGGGTGTCTACTTTCCAAAATGGGGTCATTTTGGGGGGTTTTATGCCATCTGGGCATTCCATGGCCTCCGAAACTGTGATTGGCAGTGAGAAGTGAAATAAAAAAATTACACCCTTAGAAAGCCTGAAGGCGGTGCTTGGTTTTTGGGGTGACGTACGCGGCTAGGCTCCCAAAAAGTCCCACACATGTGGTATCCCCGTACTCAGGAGAAGCAACAGAATGTATTTTGGGGTGTATTTCCACATATGCCCATGGCATGTTTGAGCAATATATCATTTAGTGACAACTTTTTGTAAAAAAAAAATATATATATTTTTTTTTTTCATTATTCAATCTCTTGGGACAAAAAAAAAAAAAAAATTTAATGGGCTCAACATTGCTCTCAGCAAATAGCTTGGGGTGTCTACTTTCCAAAATGGGGTCATTGGGGGGGGGGGGTTTGAACTGTCCTGGCATTTTATGCACAACATTTAGAAGCCTATGTCACACGTCACCCACTCTTCTAACCACTTGTAGACAAAGCCTTTTCTGACACTTTTTGTTTACATGAAAACATTTTTTTTTTTGCAAGAAAATTACGTTGAACCCCCAAACACTATATATATATTGTTAAAGCAAAGGCCCTACAGATTAAAATGGTGGGTGTTGCATTTTTTTTTTCCACACAGTATTTGCGCAGCGATTTTTCAAACGCATTTTTTTTGTGGAAAAAATACACTTTTTTTTATTTTAATGCACTAAAACACACTACATTGCTCAAATTTTTGATGAAATAAAAAATATGATCTTAGGCCGAGTACATGGATACCAAACAGGACATGCTTTGAAATTGCGCACAAACACGCAGTGGCGACAAACTACATACATTTTTAAAAGCCTTTAAAAGCCTTTACATGATACCACATTAGATTCACGGAGGAGGTCTACTGCTAAAATTACTGCCCTCGATCTGACCTTCGCGGTGATACCTCACATGCATGGTGCAATTGCTGTTTACGTATGACGCCAGACCAACGATTGTGTTCGCCTTTGCGCAAGAGAAGGGGGGGCAGGGGTGTTTTTTTTTTTTTTTTTTTTTAATTTTTTTTATTTATTTAGCTTTTTTATTTTATTTTAAAACTGTTCCCTCCATTTTTTTCTTTTGTTATCATTTTTATTGTTATCTCACGGAATGTAAATATCCCCTATGATAGCAATAGGCAGTGACAGGTACTCTTTTTTTGAAAAAATTGGGGTCTGTTAGACCCTAGATCTTTCCTCTGCCCTCAAAGCATCTGACCACACCAAGATCGGTGTGATAAAACGCTTTCCCAATTTCCCAATGGCGCGGTTTATATCCGGGAGGGGGGACATTCCCTCCCACTGCTTGTAAAAGCAGTCTAGAGGCTAATTACCTGCTAGAATTGCTTTTACATGAAAGCCGATCACTGGCTGAAAAGAATGATACCAAGATGATACCTAAACCTGCAGGCATCATTCTGGTATAACCATTCAAAGTCCAGCAACATACTGGACATATATTGTAATCTTTATTTTTCATGCAGCCTCTTGGCTGAACGAAAAAAAGAGATTGATTGGTGGGTATGCCCACCATTAGAATACCTCCCTTCATCCACCCACTTCTAATGATGGGCATACATGCACCATTTATATATGCCGAAGCATGGGGGCATCCTCCCACAAAAGTTATGCCATGTACACACGGTTGCACTTTTCCACGGGGCAAGGCTCCGTCGGAATTTCGACCGTATGTACGCAGCATTAGGAGCCAATCGCTCCCCCCCCCTGCTGCCCCCATGCTTCGGCATATATGCTCTTTTTTTTAACTGTGGTGGTGAAATCACCTCCTACAGTGTTGGAGTCGCGTCTTTATGTATCGTGGGAGCAAACACTGTTGCTGTCAAGATAAATAAATCCGCGCTGCAACTGAATGGCGCACCTGAAAACAAAAAAATGGTTAACACTAAAACACAGTAAACAAAATTACATACCTGAAAAGCAAGCATGATAAAACATAATAAAACATTGCAGAATAGAATGGAGTAAAAAAAAAAAGAGCAACAATAGAGAGAGAACAATAAAACGACAACTATTTTTTTATTTTTTTGAGATTTACAGGTAAAAAAGCTCCTGACTGTTAGCGACTGAATCAAAACGCTACCACAAAAAAACTGTTAGCGATCGCAGGGATCAGGCCTGACTCTGCGAACGCTGCAGTTATGTGTGCTTAGTGTTTTCTAAATGACAGTGATCGATCAATACTGCACTTGGGTGGGCTGGGCTGGGCTGGGCGGAGGGGGAAAACGCAGGTGCTAGCAGGTATCTGGGCTGATGCCGCTAACAATGCGTTTTTTTGGAACCCTAAACTGCTGGGACGCTAGTATAGATCTGATCAGATCAGATATTGATCTGTTCAGATACTGTACCACTAAGGGAGGTGTATGCTTTGTGCGTGGGTGTTTGCGGTGCTGGCACTAACCTGGGGCGACGCAGACCTTATTTGACCCTAAAACCTAATTGATATCACCCGCCGGGCGATCAGGGGGTTAAACCGTTATTGGGTAATAAATGGCGGGTGCCCTGACAGTATAAAAAACAAACTATCTAACCAGCGTCACCCGTAACAGTTATACGGTGATCACTGGTGAAAGGGTTAACTAGGGGCAATCAGGGGGTTAAAACCTTTATTAGGTATTATATGGGGGTACCTGACGCTATATAAAAACCTGACGGGGAACCTAAATAACTAACTGGCTAACCAGCGTCACCAGTGACAGTTATACTGTGATCACTGGTGAAAGAGTTAACTCTAGGGGCAATCAGGGGGTTAAAACCTTTATTTAGGTTGTAATATGGGGGTACCTGACCTATAAACCTATTTATGAACCTATATAAACCTGGCGGTTACCTAAAAAAAAAAACTGGCTACCTAGCGGCACCAGTGACACTTATGCAGCGATTAGAAAAACGATCGCTTAGTGACACTGGCAAAAGGGGGTGAAAGGGTTAACTAGGGGCAATCAGGGGGCTAAAACCTTTATTTAGGTTGTAATATGGGGGTACCTGACCTATAAACCTATTTAAGAACCTAAATAAACATGGCGGTTAACCTAAAAAAAAAAAACTGGTTACCTAGCGACACTAATGCAGCGATCAGAAAAACGATCGCTTAGTGACACTGGCAAAAGGGGGTGAAAGGGTTAACTAGGGGCAATCAGGGGGTTAAAACCTTTATTAGGTAATATATGGGGGTACCTGACACTATATAAAAACCTGACGGGGAACCTAAATAACGAAATAACTAACTGGCTAACCAGCGTCACCAGTGACAGTTATACTGTGATCACTGGTGAAAGGGTTAACTCTAGGGGCAATCAGGGGGTTAAAACCTTTATTTAGGTTGTAATATGGGGGTACCTGACCTATAAACCTATTTATGAACCTATATAAACATGGCGGTTACCTAAAAAAAAAAAAATGGTTACCTAGCGACAGCAGTGACACTAATACAGCGATCAGAAAAACGATCGCTTAGTGACACTGGCAAAAGGGGGTGAAAGGGTTACCTGGGGGGCAATCAAGGGGTTAAACCTTTATTAGGGGGGGGGTGGGGGGCTACCTTGGACCTAAAACTAACTGCACTGACAGTTATTACAGTCACACTGACACTAAATGCAGTGATCAGTAAATAAATGATCACTGCAATTAGTGACACTGTGACTGGGGGGGGGGGGGGGTGATCTGGGGGGTGATCTGGGGGTGACAGGGGGGTGTTTTGTGTGCCTATGTGTACTGGTGTCAGTGTACTGTTGGTGCACTAACCTGTGTGTGTTGACTCCTCGGCGTTCCGGTCACATAGACCGGCGCACCGAGTGTGACATCACTTCCTCTGCCTGTGTTTTGATTGACACAGACAGAGGAAGCATCTGATTCGCCAGGAGCGATCGCGAGGGGGTGGCCAGAAACCACTGGCCGTCCCCTCATCCCGGATCGCTCCTGAAGCGATCCCGACCGTCCCCGCCGGCCGGGGGGGGGGGGGGGGTCCGATCGGACCCCCCACGCGCCTGAAGAATGGCACGTACAGGTACGTGGTTCTGCCTGTACGTGCCATTCTGCCGACGTATATCTACATGGGGCGGTCGGGAAGTGGTTAAATATATATATATATATATATATATATACAGTGGTGTGAAAAAGTGTTTGCCCCCTTCCTCATTTCCTGTTCCTTTGCATGTTTGTCACACTTAAGTGTTTCGGAACATCAAACCAATTTAAACAATAGTCAAGGACAACACAAGTAAACACAAAATGCAATTTGTAAATTAAGGTGTTTATTATTAAAGGTGAAAAAAAATACAAACCATCATGGCCCTGTGTGAAAAAGTGATTGCCCCCTAAACCTAATAACTGGTTGGGCCACCCTTAGCAGCAACAACTGCAACCAAGCGTTTGCGATAACGTGCAATGAGGCTTTTACAGCGTCCTGGAGGAATTTTGGCCCACTCATCTTTGCAGAATTGTCCTAATTCAGTTACATTAGAGGGTTTTCGAGCATGAACGGCCTTTTTAAGGTCATACCACAACATCTCAATAGGATTCAGGTCAGGACTTTGGCTAGGCCACTCCAAAGTCTTCATT
The DNA here is from genome assembly GCA_028564925.1 of Lithobates sylvaticus. Lineage (NCBI taxonomy): Eukaryota > Metazoa > Chordata > Amphibia > Anura > Ranidae > Lithobates > Lithobates sylvaticus. Next base: position 462,276,083 of record CM053026.1, on the reverse strand, counting down.
TTGTTTTTCTTCAGCCATTCGGTGGTGGACTTGCTGGTGTGTTTAGGATCATTGTCCTGCTGCAGAACCCAAGTTTGTTTCAGCTTGAGTACACGAACAGATGGTCGGACATTCTCCTTCAGGATCTCTTGGTAGACAGCAGAATTCATAGTTCCTTTTATCACGGCAAGTCTTCCAGGTCCTGAAGCAGCAAAACAGCCCCAGACCATCACACTACCACCACCATATTTTACTGTTGGTATAATGTTCTTTTTCTGAAATGCAGTGTTCCTTCTACGCCAGATATACTTGGACACACACCTTCCAAAGAGTTCCACTTTTGTCTCATCGGTCCACAGAATGTTGTCCCAAAAGTCTTGGGGATCATCAAGATGTGTTGTGGAGAAATTGAGACAAGCTTTGATGTTCTTTTTGCTCAGCAGTGGTTTTCTCCTTGGAACTCTGCCATGCAGGCCATTTTTGCCCAGTCTTTTCCTGATGGTGGAGACATGAACGCTGACCTTAACTGAGGCAAGTGAGGCCTGCAGTTCCTTGGACGTTGTTGTGGGGTCTTTTGTGACCTCTTGGATGAGTCGTCGCTGCGCTCTTGGGGTAATTTTGGGCGGCCGGCCACTCCTGGGAAGGTTCACCACTGTTCCATGTCTTCGCCATTTGTGGATAATGGCTCTCACTGTGGTTCGCTGGATTCCCAAAGCTTTGGAAATGGCTTTATAACCCTTTCCAGACTGATAGATCTCAATTACTTTCTTTCTCAATTGTTCCTGAATTTCTTTGGGTCTCGGCATGATGTGTAGCTTTTAAGGATCTTCTGGTGGACCTTACTGTGTCAAGCAGCTCCTATTTAAGTGATGCCTTGATTGTGAACAGGTGTGGCAATAATCAGGCCTGGGTGTGGCTAGAGAAATTGAACTCAGGTGTGGACAACCACAGTTATAGTATGTTTTCACTTTTTCACACAGGGCCATGATGGTTTGGATTTTTTTTCACCTTTAATAATAAACACCTTCATTTACAAATTGCATTTTGTGTTTACTTGTGTTGTCCTTGACTATTGTTTAAATTGGTTTGATGTTCCGAAACACTTAAGTGTGACAAACATGCAAAGGAACAGGAAATGAGGAAGGGGGCAAACACTTTTTCACACCACTGTATATATATATATATATATATATATATATATC
>CM053026.1:462231988-462274403 GCA_028564925.1 Lithobates sylvaticus | reverse complement strand
AAATGCAGTAATTGAAACAATTTATTGAGGCAAAAAGATGCATTGTACTCACAAGAGTATGTGTAAAATAGGCATGACAGAAAAAGTAGCTAAGCCGTCCAGAAGGGGCAGAGCGTGGCTGCTGTGGAGCGGGTTGCACCGGTGGATGCCGGCGTTTCATGGTCCTCAGGCCTGAAGAAGGATTGCATGCTCCGCAATCCATGCATCCATGCTCTGCCCTTTATGGACTCCCTCCTGGATGGCTTATCTACCTTTTCTGTCATGCCTATTTTACACATACTACTACTACTCTTGTGAGTACAATGCATCTTTTGCTTCAATAAATTGTTTCAATTACTGCACTAGTCTGACATGCCTTGCAGACTCAAATCACTTGAGCATTACCACAATCAGTCTCCAACTCTATAATGGAAGTGGTTAAGGGAACAGAATCCCACAAATTGATCTCTGTGTATTATGGCATGTTACTTCTTTCCTCGTTACCACTGGCCTATGGGATTAAGTCACGATGGGAGGTTGACATGGGCATGATAGATGATGAGGAATGGAGTGAGGCTTTGGACACATGTAAGGCAGTGTCACCTAAGCTATCAAACCGCTTTTTCCAACTGTACATAATGCACCGTTCCTATCTTATTCCTCTTAGACTGGGTCAATATAAAAAAAGACAAGGTATTACACGCCCCATGTGCTCCCGTGATGTGGGTATGTTCTATCACCTGCTCTGGAAATGTCCGGTTATACAGGGTTTCTGGTCACAAGTTATTAAATTCCCTTATGATACCATGGGCTAGCCAGTAACCTTACACCCTAAACAGTGTCTGTTAGGTATATTTCCCAATCCAGATCTAGACAAATTCCCTAAGGTCTTCTTGCTTGAAACTTTGTTTTCCGCCAGAAAGGTAATTGCCAGACAATGGATGAGGACCACACCTCCTAAATTTACCACCTGGATGCCACCTGGATGCTCAAAATAAACAACACCTTGCCATTTTTATATACTGATAGGGGATGCCTGTCCAAATACTATAAGATATGGGACTGTTGTCTACAGGCATTCAAAATGTGTTTTTAACCACAACGTGTTCTTGGAGAGGACTTATGCCGCGTACACACGATCAGCAATTCGGCCAGTAAAAGACTGATGAGAGATTTTGGTCGGAAAATGTGACCATGTGTATGCTCCATCGGACTTTTGCTGGCCGAATTTCCGCCAGCAAAAGATTGAGAGCATGTTCTCAATTTTTCGGTCGGAAAAAGTTTCGATCGGAAATTCCGATTGTCTGTAACAATTCCGACGCGCAAAATTCCTACGCATGCTCGGAAACCATTCGATGCATGCTCGGAAGCATTGAACTTAGATTTCTCGGCACGTCGTAGTGTTGTATGTCACCGCGTTCTTGCCGGTCGAATGTTCAGCAAACTTTTGTGTGACCGTGTGTATGCAAGCCAAGCTTGAGCGTAATTCCGTCGGAAAAACCTTCCAAGATTTTTCCGACGGAAAATCCGCTCGTGTGTATGCAGCATTACTGTTCTTGTACAAATGTCACCTGAGAGTATTTATCGATGATGTTTCTGTTTATACATGCTTTACTATATATAAGTTCATTGCTTCTTTTATTGTTTTGTGCCTTGTTACACTTGGTAAACTAATGCCGCGTACACACGTGCAGACTTTTGCCGGCGGACCTAGTCCAACGGACAATCCGCCGGACTTTCCAGCTGGGTCCGCCGGACTTTCCGAGCGTGTGGACTTGCCCACACACGTGCGGACTTGCCCACACACGCACGGACTTCTCCGGCGGATAATCCGCCGGCCAAAGTCCGCGGGACTTTTGAAAATGAACGGACTTGCCCACACACGGAGCAGTCCGTTCATTTCGAATGTAACTTCAGGTACGTAGCTAGCGTAGGCAGTAAATGCCGCCGCGCTAGCTCCGTCACCTGGCATGGATTTAAAGGGAATCCCCACGCCGAAAAACGGCGTGGGGGTCCCCCCCAAATCCATCTCAGACCCTTATCCGAGCACGCAGCCTGGCAGGCCAGGAAAGGGGTGGGGACGAACGAGCGCCCCCCCCTCCTGAGCCGTACCAGGCCGCGTGCCCTCAACATGGGGGGTGCCCTGGGGAAAGGGGGGCCGTGCGGCCCCCCCACCCCAAAGCACCTTGTCCCCATGTTGATGAGGACAAGGGCCTCTTCCCGACAACCCTGGCCGTTGGTTGTCGGGGTCTGCGGGTGGGGGCTTATCGGAATCTGGGAGCCCCCTTTACTAAGGGGGCCCCCAGATACCGGCCCCCCCACCCTATGTGAATGAGTATGGGGTACGATGTACCCCTACCCATTCACCTAAGGTGTAAAATGTAAAGTACAAAAAAACACACACACTTTTTAAAAAATATTTTATTGCACTGCTCCGGGGGTCTTCTTCCGTCTTGGGGGTCTTCTCGCCGGACTCCTCCGCTCTCTTCTGCTCTTTTACCTAGCTCTTTCACGAGCGGAGAAGTCCGGCTACCTTCTTCGTCGTCGCCGCCGTCGTCTGGGGGTCTCGATCCGCCTTCGGGGGTCTTCCGGGGGTCTCTTCTGTTCTTGCGGCGGTCGTCGTCTTCTGCGCCGCCGGCGCCTTCTTCTTCTTGTTCTTCTTCTTGTTCCGATGTTGACCCGTCGCTGTCTCTGCCCGGAATGGCAGAGGCGCGCTGCGCTGGGACTTATATAGGGACATGGGGACAGGGTCACATGCTCATGTCACATGGTGACCCCGCCCCCCTGTGATGTCACAGTCCCGGAGGATGCTGGGACTGTGACATCACAAGGGGGCGGGGTCACCATGTGACATGAGCATGTGACCCTGTCCCCATGTCCCTATATAAGTCCCAGCGCAGCGCGCCTCTGCCATTCCGGGCAGAGAGAGCATCGGGTCAACATCGGAAGAAGAAGAAGAACAAGAAGAAGAAGGACAAGAAGAAGAAGAAGGCGCCGGCGGCGCGGAAGACGACGACCGCCGCAAGAACAGAAGAGACCCCCGGAAGACCCTCAAAGGCGGATCGAGACCCCCCAGACGACGGCGGCGACGACGAAGAAGGTAGCCGGACTTCCCCGCTCGGTAAAAGAGCTTGGTAAATGGCGGGGGAGTCCGGCGAGAAGACCCCCAAGACGGAAGAAGACCCCCGGAGCAGTGCAATAAACTATTTTTTCAAAAGTGTGGGTGTTTTTTTACTTTACATTTTACACCTTAGGTGAATGGGTAGGGGTACATCGTACCCCATACTCATTCACATAGGGTGGGGGGCTCGTTCGTCCCCACCCCTTTCCTGGCCTGCCAGGCTGCGTGCTCGGATAAGGGTCTGACATGGATTTGGGGGGGAACCCCCACGCCGTTTTTCGGCGTGGGGAGTCCCTTTAAATCCATGCCAGCTTACGGAGCTAGCGCGGCGGCATTTACTGCCTACGCTAGCTACGTAACCTGAAGTCACGTGATATATATATATATTGTACAGGACGCCAAGGTTGGGTCCTGGACGGGTGCTATATAGCACCAGTATTTGGGCTGTGGTCCCTTTAAAGGAGTCGCAGCGTTGCTCAGGGGGTCACCCAAAATGGGTGAGGGGTTCCGGGAGTAGCCGAGCAGGAGAGGACTGACTCGCAGTCCTCTCTAAGTTAATAATAGTTATTTGGGACCCGGAATTTGGGAGGCTCTGAAGAGATATTCGGGTGGGAAAAGAGCCTCCCTCCCTGACCACAATGATTCAGCGCACAGGGGGTTAAGGGCCTCCAGGAAGACAGCTCATAAAACAGGAAGTAGGGAAGAGTTGTTGGTGAGGAGGAGTAGGTGATTACACCTGTTGGTTTTGAGCTGTGTGGATGTCTGGAGGCTGCTAAAAGAACCTGCTGCAAAAACTGTATGTGTTTTCCTTAACTTTGTTTTTTGTGCTGAAGATAAGCTGTTTTTTTTCTGTTATGCTGAAGATAAGCGGACTTTGTTTTTGGTACTTTACCTGTGCGCTGAAGAAAGCCTTATTTTGATTTTTCTTTTAAATAAATGCCTTTTATTATAAAACTGACGGTTTATGCACTTAATCCCGTGGAGCTATTGTCCCCAAAGTTCACAACTGGTGTCTTGGATGCTGGCAAAAGTGCATTTGCAGCCGCAAAAACCGTTTAAAACTAAACTGACATTTAAAGAGACAGTGTACAAATGGCATGTCGTGGGTGAAGTCAGCTCAGACGCTGCAAACAGCAGGTAAAGGCATGGAGGAGGTCATCAGGGCTTTGGCGCAAGCCACCGTGACCCAGCAGCAAGCTTCAGCAGATGCAAACCGTCGCCATGAGGAAGCGATGGCTCAGCAGCAGCAGGCCCTGGCACAGGCTATAGCTGCACAGCAGGAAAACACACGGTTGCTAGCCGCCCAGTTTACTGCTCAGCAGGAGTCCACTCAAACACAGGTGACTGCCTTACAGGAGGCAGTGCAGCGGCTGGCTCAGGGACGAGAACAATCGGTCGTTGCCGTTGGCAACCAAGTGTCTGTGAGAGCCAGCCATTTCTTACAAAAACTGACACCCAGCGATGACGTAGAGGCCTTTCTCACCACCTTTGAGAGGATAGCGGAGAGAGAGGGGTGGCCCCGTGACCAATGGGCCGGCATTATCTCTCCTTTTCTCACCGGTGACCTGCAAAAGGCCTACTTTGACCTCCCAACTGAACATATCAGCAACTATGAGCTTCTGAAGACAGAGATCCTGGCCCGCCTAGGAGTGACCATGGCTGTCCGGGCTCAGAGGGTGCATCGCTGGCGGTACAAACCTGACCGACCACCCAGGTCCCAAATGCATGAACTGATACAGCTGGTTAAAAAATGGCTGCAGCCAGAAAAACTGTCAGGCCCACAAATGGTGGAACGGGTGGTGATGGACTGGTATCTGCGGTCCCTGCCAGATGACCTACAGCGCTGGGTAAGCCATGGAGACCCTGCAACCGCTGACCAGCTGGTTGAGTTGGTTGAAAGGTACACCGTGGTGGAGGACCTGCTTGGGCCTGCCAAACGTCGGGAACCCACACCAAGGGCAACAAGACCGGCCACAGCACCTAGGAGAGAAGCCCTGCTAGACATTGGAACCCGCAACCCTGCACCATCTTCTGCAGAACCTCGAAGGTTGGTTCCTGTCCCTAGAATGGGAGGCCTACAGTGTTGGCTATGTCGGTCCTGGGGGCATACCCGGGCACAATGCCCACTTCAGGAGGAGCCGATGGATTGCGGGACTGGTCGGAGAAGCTCCTTCTATGTGCAAAGAGCGTGTACCACTCATCTTGATCTGGCTGAAGGACGGTTCGAGTGTGAAGTGTGGGTGAACCACCTTCCTGCCAGGGCCCTACTAGACTCCGGGAGCATGGTAACACTGGTACATGCCAGGGTGATTGGGAGACTTGGCCCCGTAAATAAAACTCTGCGCGTAGTGTGTATCCATGGGGATACCAGGGAGTACCCCCTGGTTCCTGTGACGGTTTCTTATGGACGTACCTCAGTGACACAAGAGGTTGGGGTAGTACATAGTTTAATCCATGATATTATAGTGGGGCGGGACTGTCCGCTATTCCTCGAACTGTGGAACCAGGCACAGATGGGGCTGCCAGGAGAACTGGGGACACTGGGCCTGGAAGAGATGGAGTCTGAGGGGTCTAGGTCTGAAACCCCCACAACACACCCCTCTAAAACAGAGATACCTGTCACTAATAAGGATATTGCAGAGAATGTTAATTTGAATGACAATGTTTCTGTTTCAGGCCTCAATACCGAGTTGACTTCTGAGGGGGGGGAAGCCTTCCCATTACAGGTTATGCTGGGGGAGGATGATGAGGAGCTCTCCCCGTTGCAGTTCCCAGTTGAGGAGGGTGAAGGGGAAACATCCTCAAGGTCAGTGCATCCAGACCTGGACGTACCCAGGGGTGCGTTTGGCACCGCCCAGTTGCAGGATCCTACCTTGGTCAATGCTCGAGAGCAGGTTTCTGTTGTTGATGGGGTACCACAAATACCAGGGGCAGATCAAAGGTTTCCTCATTTTGCATTAAAGGGGGATTTGATTTATCGAGTGGCTGAAAGCCGAGAGGAAACTGTAGAGCAGTTACTGGTTCCCCAACCATATAGGCGGATGCTACTTGACCTAGCCCACAATGACGCACTGGGAGGACACTTGGGGGCAGAGAAAACGGAGGCCAGGATAACCGACCGGTTTTACTGGCCAGGGGTGAAGGCCGAGGTTAAAAGATATTGTGCATCTTGTCCCATTTGCCAGTTAACTGCCCCAGGGCCACACTATAGAAGCCCTCTGGTACCCTTGCCGATTATTGAGGTTCCGTTTGAGCGGATCGCCATGGATCTCGTGGGACCCCTGGTAAAGTCGGCAAGGGGGCACCAATATATATTAGTCATCCTAGACTACGCAACCAGGTATCCAGAAGCAGTTCCTTTGAGGAAAGCCTCCTCTAAGGCCATTGCCAAGGAGTTATTCCAAATGTTTTCACGAACTGGATTCCCCAGGGAGATACTTACGGACCAGGGCACCCCTTTTATGTCAAAGGTGATGGCGGACTTGTGCAGACTATTTCAGATCAAGCAGTTGCGGACGTCCGTCTATCACCCGCAGACCGATGGCCTAGTTGAGAGGTTTAATAAAACTCTAAAGTCCATGTTAAAAAGAGTGGTCCAGAAAGACGGGAAGGATTGGGATATGTTACTCCCTGCCCTCTTGTTTGCCATCCGGGAGGTTCCACAAGCGTCCACGGGCTTCTCACCGTTTGAGTTAGTGTATGGACGAAGGCCCCGGGGGTTGCTTGACCTAGTCAAAGAAACATGGGAAAGTGAATCCTCACCACACAAGACCGTGGTAGAGCATATCTCTCAAATGCGAGAGAGGGTGGCTAAGGTGATGCCGCTGGTGAGGGAGCACATGCAGAAGGCTCAGGATGCCCAAAGAAGGGTGTATAACAGATCGGCTAAAATTAGACAGTTTCAAGTAGGAGACCGGGTGGCTGTCCTAATACCCACAGTGGAGAGCAAGTTCTTGGCCAGGTGGCAAGGCCCGTTTGAGGTAATAGAAAAAGTGGGTGAGGTGAACTACAAGGTACACCAGCCAGGGAAAAGAAAACCATACCAGATCTATCACGTAAATCTGTTGAAACCCTGGAGAGACAGAGAACAGGTATCCGCTGTGGTAGAGGTACAGTCAGGGGACCATGCAGGAATCGACCTGGTGCAGGTGGCTGCTACCCTAACTAGGCCCCAAACCCAGCAAGCAAAAGAGTTTCTGCAAAGAAATAGGGACATGTTTTCAGGGTTGCCGGGTCTCACCAACGTCATCGAGCATGACATTGTGACGGAACCCTGTATAAAAATCCGGTTAAGGCCTTACCGTATCCCAGAAGCTCATAGAGTGGCAGTGTCTGAAGAGGTCAAGAGAATGCTCGAGCTTGGAGTCATTGAAGAGTCGCAGAGCGAGTGGTCGAGTCCAATCGTGTTGGTACCCAAACCCAACGGCACCCTCCGCTTCTGCAACGACTTCAGAAAACTTAATGAAATCTCCAAGTTTGATGCTTATCCAATGCCACGGGTAGATGAGCTAATTGAGAGGTTAGGTCCAGCCAGGTATATAACCACGCTAGACCTCACAAAAGGGTATTGGCAGATTCCCCTGACCAAGAAAGCCAGGGAGAAAACAGCTTTCTCTACCCCGGAATGCCACTTCCAGTACAAAAGAATGCCATTTGGTCTACACTCTGCCCCCGCTACATTCCAAAGGGCCATGGACAAAACTTTGCGTCCACATCAACGGTATACTTCGGTTTACCTAGATGACATAGTCATTTTTAGCACTGATTGGGAGTCCCATCTTCCCCGAGTTCAGGCAGTCGTAGACTCCTTGAGAAGAGCAGGATTCACCATCAATCCGGAGAAGTGCGCGATTGGAGTAGAGGAAGCCAAGTACCTAGGGTACATTGTGGGTAGAGGACTGGTGAAGCCCCAAATGAGTAAGGTAGAAGCCATACAGAACTGTCCCCGCCCCCTATCCAAGAAGCAGGTCAGAGCGTTTTTGGGCATAGTTGGCTACTACCGGAGGTTTGTCCCCAACTTTGCCACCATTGCTGCACCATTGACGGACTTGACCAAAGGCAGAAAGTCAGTGATGGTACAGTGGAATGACGATGCCGAAAAAGCTTTCCAGAAGCTTAAGACGGCATTGTGCCGGGATCCGGTGCTTGTGGCTCCAGATTTTTCTAAGGATTTTGTAGTACAGACAGATGCTTCAAGTGAAGGGCTAGGAGCAGTCCTGTCTCAAGTGATCAATGGGGAAGAGCACCCCATAGTTTTTCTAAGTCGGAAGCTGACGGCAGCGGAGAAAAACTATGCGGTGGTGGAGCGGGAGTGTCTTGCCATCAAGTGGGCTTTAGACTCTTTACGCTATTTCCTCCTAGGTAGAAGGTTCCGCCTAGTGTCCGACCATGCCCCACTGACCTGGATGAGACAAAACAAAAACACCAATGCCAGGGTGACAAGGTGGTTCCTTTCTCTCCAGGAGTTCAATTTTGTGGTAGAGCACAGACCAGGGAGACAGCATCAGAACGCCGATGCCCTCTCCCGGGTCCATTGTATGATGTCGAGTGGTGCCTCCAACACCTCCGCGTTGAGGCAGAGGGGGGGGATATGTACAGGACGCCAAGGTTGGGTCCTGGACGGGTGCTATATAGCACCAGTATTTGGGCTGTGGTCCCTTTAAAGGAGTCGCAGCGTTGCTCGGGGGGTCACCCAAAATGGGTGAGGGGTTCCGGGAGTAGCCGAGCAGGAGAGGACTGACTCGCAGTCCTCTCTAAGTTAATAATAGTTATTTGGGACCCGGAATTTGGGAGGCTCTGAAGAGATATTCGGGTGGGAAAAGAGCCTCCCTCCCTGACCACAATGATTCAGCGCACAGGGGGTTAAGGGCCTCCAGGAAGACAGCTCATAAAACAGGAAGTAGGGAAGAGTTGTTGGTGAGGAGGAGTAGGTGATTACACCTGTTGGTTTTGAGCTGTGTGGATGTCTGGAGGCTGCTAAAAGAACCTGCTGCAAAAACTGTATGTGTTTTCCTTAACTTTGTTTTTTTGTGCTGAAGATAAGCTGTTTTTTTTCTGTTATGCTGAAGATAAGCGGACTTTGTTTTTGGTACTTTACCTGTGCGCTGAAGAAAGCCTTATTTTGATTTTTCTTTCAAATAAATGCCTTTATTTATAAAACTGACGGTTGACGGTTTATGCACTTAATCCCGTGGAGCTATTGTCCCCAAAGTTCACAATATATATATATATATATATATAGAGTTTATGTGGTGAGTTTACACTTTTCATTGAACAGAGTTTGGATAACACAGGGTTAAACGGAAAGGTCATAAATGAACTGCGCATTATCTGGATAGAATGCTTGGGGAGATAGTGATGTGTTCCTGCTTAGGAGATGTATGTTAGCTTGGGGGGCTGCAAACTCTGCAGGGCTCCAACACACACTCGCTGCTATTCCAACCCTTCACATATTTCCACATAAACTTCCCTCCTGGCATTAAACTTTGCCAGGTACTGTGCTCAGCTTACCACCCCAAACTGATGTTCCTCCCTCAGCTCACCTCTCTCCCTGCATGTCCTGTGAGCAGAATAGCTGCGCTCCTCCTCTGGGTTCTCTCATCACATGGCACTGAAGATAGAGGAGGGGAGATTCAGCAGGACACAGTATGCAGGAGGAGATAAGGAGACAGAAAATCAGGAGGGGCTAGCGGGGAGGAGCGCATCACGAGAGGTCTGACTAAACACAATCTCTTAGCAGCAGGGACCTGATCTACCCATCAGCTAGCTGTGATTGACAGGTAGATCAAAGCGGAAGCTGTCATGGGGCCCCCTACTGGCAATGCCTGAATGGTCAGTCCACCCCTGGTGTGCGCCACTTACTATTGCGATCTGTGTCGGCAGCTGCTGGTGTAGCACCTGCCACACAGCTCACATACTTCAAAGTCTTGCAGGACACAGCTGCTAAAGGGAACTGAGTTCCTGTTGTGGGAAAAAGTACAGGAACTCCGTTCCCATGCGTTCCCACAGGACTTGAGCCCTGATATATACACTACAATCATTATTAGCACACAAAAACACAACATACATACTTACAAAATGTCCACTAAATTCCTACTAAATCTAAAATGTAAAACTTTAAGTCAATAAATAAAAAATATTTGTAAATTAAAAAAATGAAGAGTAACTGAGCATGTGCGGTGCAGGGATAGGCAGTATATATATATATATATATATATATATATATATATATATATATATATACTGGATTTTAAACATCATAGGCACTTATGTTTATTGTTTTACATAGCTATACCTGCAAAAGAGGCCAGCCTGAAGTGATCAAGCAGGAAATAATTTTCTGACTAAAGTTCCACTTCAACTTGTTACCTGTTGCTCAGCTATACCACTAAAATCAGCAACACCACCATGTGATTGTATGAATAGCTCAAAGAAAACAAAGTATAATCATACTTACTTGTCTAATAAAGTGTTCTTTTTTGACATGTGTCGAAATATATTTTATAGAGTCTGATGCCTTTTCCAGAAAAGCAATTAGAACCCTTTCTCCGTCACTAGCTTGAATATGTTTTCTTTTTCCAGATGGCTTTGATTTTGTTGGCTGTCCAGTATTTTCTGGGTCTAGGAAGGAAAATCGATCAACATGTCCTTTCATACACAACAACTTTGGGAGCTTCTGTAAGAAAAGGCCTTTCACCCAGGGAGCCATTGGATGATATGTTGCTGAGGAACGGTGGTGGACATTAATGACAAATACAGTCACTATTATTGACAACGTAACAAATATCATAATGAATAAAAGATATTCTCCAATCAAGGGAATTACCTTTGAAGAGGACGGTATGATTTCTTCGATGACAAGAAGGAACACTGTAAGAGAAACTAGTACAGAAGTTGACAATGATAATTTCTCCCCTTCATCAGACGGCAGATAGAAAACAAGAACAGTTAAGAAGGATAGTCCCAGACAAGGGACTATAAGAAAAAGAGTGTAAAACAAGGGAAGTCGTCTCAAAACAAAAGAATATGTGATGAATGGATATGAATAAATCCCATCATTCCTCATTCCTTTCAGACCTGTTGCATTTAAAATGTCCCATTCTCCATTATCAAAGAAGTCCTTTCTATCTACATTTGCATCAAGAAGAATGAGGTCAACCATATTGCCATCATAAGTCCATGATCCAAATTTCATTGAACAGTTTTGGCGATCAAAAGGAAAATATGTGACATCCATAGTGCAGGAGCTTTTATAACTGGCTGGTGGAGTCCACGTCACTGTTCCATCATATTTTATTATTGCTTTTGTCATCAAAGAGCCTTCAAAACGTCCATCTGCACTGTAACATAACAAAGATTCCAAATATATCAACTGTTTCTAAACAACTTTCTATGTGACCATGTTTAGAGTAATTTTAGAGATAGTTTGGTTGATTTACTAAAAATAGAGAGTGCAAAATCTGGTGCAGCTCTGCATATAAACCAATGAGCTTCCAGTTTTTTTGTCAAAGCTTAATTGAACAAGCTGAAGTTAGAAGCTGATTGGCTGCCATGCACACCTGCATAGAATTTTAGACTCTTCAGTTTTAGTAAATCAAGCCCAGTAAACCAACAGGCTCCAGCTGGTTGCCATACTTTGGCAACTTCATCAAGTGACATGTTTTGTTCATTTTCTATGAATAGATTTTACACAGTCTGCAGGGAACTTGAACATGAGACAGCTCTGCAACTATTAACACAAATTACTATTTCCTGAATTTAGGAAACTGAAAAAGGGGTAATTTTGCTGCTCTATGTTTGATATCTACCTAAACAATTTTAATAACTGACTGAGAATCGCTTTTTCAAGTGGCATGCATTTATATCTGACTGTACATGTTGGGTGATATTCCCAGATAGTTTACATACTTTGTAAGGCTTAAAATAACAAACATGTCATACTTACCTGAAAGAAAAACAAAAAAGCTGCGCATAACCAATATAATGAATAGATGATGGCAAACTAAACCGAGCAACAAAGAAACTCGGGCTAATTGGCCAATCAAAACCAACATGTGTCAAAAAAAGGAAAATGCATAAATATATCAACCTTAGTGATGAGCTATAGTAAACAATAAAAATATAACTTATATGATGAGCTATATAATTGAGAATGAACCATAAACAAAATAAAGTCCACAAATTGATACGTGAATATAGAAACACCCGTGAACTATAATGAATGACTCATGTAGTCAACAATAGGTATAAGTCCATTAATTATTTAGTTGACAGTAGAAAATTCTAATTCTAATTCAAAATTTAAGTGAAGCATCCGGACCACCACCACAGTGTGTGAAATGTTTGCTTACCACAGAGCTATGATCCCCCGTCACAGAGGATCATAGAAGGTGTGGGTGTAATTGCTGGAATGAAGCCTCAAGTGGTGCTGCAATCTGGACATCCAATAGATAGTGCAGGATTGATACTCCTCCCAACTCCAATCAAGTGCAGAGTACTATACGGGCTAGATAATCCTCCCAGACACCAAAAGGTGTCTTTTCAATCTGTAGCACTGTAATTTTCTGTAAAATACAATGCAATATGGCAATCTGGTCTACAGAACACCCCCAGATATATAATTTCCTGCTTGTGCGATTGGCTTACTGATTTTCTCAGAAGTCTGTGCTAAGATACAAGTCAGATTTTGGGCATCCCCTTCTCTTTACAGAGACTCTCCAACACAACTCCATCAAAATGCTCTGCTAACCTTCCCTCTCCCTGATTACAGTCACCTGGGTCTGATATCAATTTGTGGACTTTATTTTGTTTATGGTTCTTTCTCAGTTATATAGCTCATCATATAAGTTATATTTATTTTGTTTACCGTATCTCATCACTAAGGTTGATATATTTATGCATTTTCCTTTTTTTGACACATGTTGGTTTTGATTTGCCAATTAGCCCGAGTTTCTTTGTTGCTTGGTTTAGTTTGCCATCATCTATTCATTATATTGGTTAAGCGCAGCTTTTTTGTTTTTCTTTCACGTTTGTTGCTGTCATATTACACAGTTTTAGTTGCTGCTACCTAGTGGTCTTGAATGATCATACTGTAACGGGTGGGGATACATCAAAATATTAGAGCCTTAGCGCAGTTTCTTCCCTTGTTTTTTTCCATGTCATACTTACCTGCCCTGTGCAATGATTTTGTACAGAGCAGCCCCAGTCCTCCTTTTCTGTGGTCCCCCGCTGGCACTCCTGGCTCCTCCCCCCTTCTGAGTGCCTCCATAGCAAGCCATTTCTGCCTAGTCAACCACTTTAATTCACAAAGCTTTAACATAAGGATAAGGATCGCTACCCCCATAGGAGCCACTGGTGAATAGGGATTCCCCATCCTGCACAGCCAGGCACACCGAATTTCCACAGCACTCATGAGTCAAGAAACAGTCTAGCAGATTTGTTTGTTTTATTAGGGGAATTCAACTTGGATGGGGTATTATGGGATGCAGGGCCGGCCCAAGATATTGTGCTGCCTGGTACCAAGAATGAAATCCTGCCCACTGCCCAAAAAAATAAAAAAATGACACCCACCAAAAGGCCCCCACATCCATTCATTTTATATAATGATTATAACAAGAATTATATGAAGAATTGTAATTACATGCCCCTGTTAAACAGGGACAGAAAAATTGGGCCTTGGGTGGTGATGGTGGTGCTACAACACTGTAACCCCTCACAGATACTCTTGTTGGGTGCAGGAACGGGCCCTGCATTGAAATATTATATAAAAAATTGTAATTACATGACCCTCCAGGTCTGGTATGGATTTTAAGGGGAACCCTGCGCCAATTTTTTTTTAAAAATGGCGTAGGGTTCCCCCCCCAAA
The DNA here is from genome assembly GCA_028564925.1 of Lithobates sylvaticus. Taxonomy (NCBI): domain Eukaryota; kingdom Metazoa; phylum Chordata; class Amphibia; order Anura; family Ranidae; genus Lithobates; species Lithobates sylvaticus. Next base: position 462,260,439 of record CM053026.1, on the reverse strand, counting down.
ATCCATACCAGGCCACATGCCCTCAACATGGGCCCCCCAAAACATCTTGTCCCCAATGTTGATGGGGACAAGGGCCTCATCCCCACAACCCTTGCCCAGTGGTTGTGGGGGTCTGTGGCTTATCAGAATCTGGAAGCCCCCTTTAACAAGGGGACCCCCGTATCCCAGCCTTCCCCCCTATGTGACTTGGTAACGGCCATTTTTAAAACTTTTTTTGCATTTATGTTCCCTGGGGCAGGACCCGGGTCCCCAAACACTTTTTATGACAATAGCTTGCATATAATGCCCCGTACACACGGTCGGAAAATCCGACCACAAAATCCATCGGATTTTGTCCGACGGATTTAGTCCGACACTGGTGTTGCATACACACGGTCCGACAAAGTTGTCGGAAAATCCGATCATTCTGAACGTGGTGACGTTTGTTGCCTACGACGGGACTACGTAGAGGCTAGTAGCCAATAGCTTTGGTCTTGTAATGTGATCTGAGCATGCGTGGCACTTTGTCCGTCGGAATTCGCTACACACGATCGGAATTGGTGTGATCGGACTTTGTTGTCGGAAAATTTTTAGAGCAGGAGATACAACTTTGTCCGTCGGACAATCCAATGGAAAATGTCCAAAGGTGCCTACACACGGTCGGAATTTCCGACAACATTGTCCGATAGGACAGAATCCATCTGAAAATCCGACCGTGTGTATGGGGCTCAAGCCTTTAAAATTAGCACTTTTGATTTTTCATGTTCATGTCCCATAGACTTTAATGGTGTTCGCATGTTCGTCCGAATTTTTTGCCTGTTCGCAAGTTCTGGTGCAAACCGAACCGGGGGGGGGGGGGGGGGGGGGGGGGTGTTTGGCTCATCCTTAGTCAGCAGGCGGGCAGCAGGGTACCAAATCATAAACAAAGCCAGAGTCAGGAACGGAGCCGGGTCAGAGGTGAACAGCAAGACGGGAACAGGATACACAGCCAAGGTCAAGAAACATGCTATGTCAGCAACAAGGAGAGCATACAGGATCAGATCAGGATACAGGACCCAGCTAATGTTCAGTCAGCAAAGAATAGGAGACTGGGCTGCCTTTAAATAGCCTATCTGGCACCAAGAGGAATTGTGCCCACACGCGTGTGCATGCGCATCCATGGACTCCGCGCACATGCGCGTGCCTATTACCTTTTCTTCGGGACAAACTATGCATCTGCGCACATCTATGTGCCAGACGTCTCACAGGGATTCCCTGACAACTGCTATATACTGCTGATGAGAAAAGGTATTTAGCACTATATATTTACTAAAATAATTGTATTTCTATGTTCTGTGGGAGACCAGATATAGTGAAGGCAGGGTCCTGGGTTTAATAACACTTTAAACCCCAAAGCAAACATGTATTATATGGCTGCTTACCAATTCTTAGATGTGGTGGCTATATTAATTTTTCTTTTTAGGCTTTCTTTTCCTTTTTTTTATCCGCAGGTAGGGAGAAAAGGCCTACAAAAAAGGCCTACAAAAAGGAAACTAATGCTGCCTCCACATCTAACAATTGGTAAGCTGAAATATATTACATTTTTGGTTTTGGGTTTAATATCACTTTAAGTAAAAATATGAGTATGAATTAATCCAGGTTCTCTATGAACAGTGCCTGATGCCGCGTACACACGGTCGGAATTCTCGCCGAAAAAAGCTCTGATGTTTTTCCCGTCGGAAATCCAACGTAATTTCGCTCAAACTGTCTTGCCTACATACGGTCACACCAAATTCTGACGGTCAATAACACCGCGGCATAAAACAAGTTCGACGGCACTATAAAAGGGAAGTTTAATGCTTCCGAGCATGCGTCGAATTGTTTCCGAGCATGCGCCGGAATTTTGCGTGTCGGAATGGCATACACACGATTGGAAAATCCGATAGAAAGGTTTTCCGTCGGAAAAATTAAGAACAGGTTCTCAATCCAAAGTCCGTTGGAAATTCCGACAGATAAAGACTGATGGGCACACACACGGTAGGAAAATCTGATGAAAAGCTCCCATCGGACTGTTTCCATCGGAAATTCCGACCGCGTGTACGCGGCATTAGATATTAGACCAGTATATCACACACTGCATACTAATTAGAGTAATTGTTTTTGTATATCACTTGGTAAGAGAGCAAAACATTCTTACTTTTCAAACAAGACAATGTCAGGAAGCCACAATGTCTCAGAAGGCACTCTAATATATGTAATTCCACCATAATCCTTAGGATTCCATTTTAACTTTAGGTCCACCCATTCCTAAGGAAGGAAATTACAGAAATGCAATAAATATTAATGGATTCACAGTGTGTGTGTGTGTGTGTAGAATAAAAAAGAATGCACTGTTTAAAAACAGAATTATATGCATGATATTGGATTAGCAAGTTGTGGGACTTTAAAAGACAGCTAGATGTGCAACCATCTTCACACCATTGAAAGTGATCCTATTTACCATGTCTGGGTCACCCAAGCATGCATATGTATGCCTATGGACCAGGGGGAATAAGTGCAGCTAGAAATATGAGTTCAGTGAACTTTTTTTTTCTTGATTTGTAAAATTTGCCAATATTGCTTGATATGTTCTGCGGTAATTAGCTTATAAATTATGTCAGATCTGAATTTTCATTTCCAATCATTTTTAATGCAAAATTTACATTGTATATAAAAGCATAAACATTGTCAAATAAATGTCAAAGAGCCGAAACATCCTCGTATACCATTATACACCATAATGTAATGACCGAGGAACAGGAAAATCAAGAAAAACTTGGCCTAATTTTCAGGTTCTGCCTAATAGAGCAACCACATATTTAAGGATGTCAGCCCAGAAGTATCAGGAACTGGTTACTAAAATTAGATAAAAAAATTTAAATGAAATAATTGTGAAGTAACATTTCAATAAACTATAGGGAAATCATAGCCAAGTAGGTCTAAATTTTAAAGAGCATCTCTGAAATACAAAATGTACAGCTGTACTGAGAATCCTCTTGACTGAGAGATGCATGAGGCATTATGATATCCATGTAGAGGTTTGTGAGGTTCCCCCTACATCTGGGAATTACATTCCTACATCTGGGAATTAAGTGGCTGAGAGGGTGGGCTTTGGCTGTGGAAGAAATGTTGTCTTCCAATTGATTCCATTCATTGGAATATCTTGAAGCTTGTGGGCCACTATGCAAAAGTTGACCTGGCTCCCCCTCGCCCCCACTACCACCTGCCGCTTCCATTATGTGCAAAGATGTTCCTGCTGCTGGCTGCCTGTGCACACAAGGTGGGGCCAGGCAGGCCACACCATAAGCTGGCAAGTGAAAGTGGTAGGCTTGTATGTAAAAGAGGAAATTTAGAGGGCCTGACAAAGGGAGGGTGGTTTCCATATTTACATACCAGCCCACCTTTTTCACCCGGCAGCTCAGAGTGTGGCCTGCCTGGCCCCACCTTGTGTGCATGACATGTTGTACTGGGATGGGCAGGGGAGGGGGGATTAAGGGCCTGCCTATCAGCCTGTGTAGGTGAAATTGGAAACTCAAAAGGCTGGACCTGGGAACTGGCATGGGCCTCTGAGTTTACTAAATTACCTATGCAGGGTGACATGGAAAGTGCTTTTCTCCAGTGACACAGTGTAAGGGCTATAGTTACAGGCGCGTTGAAGTTACTCATCTTCAACGCTTACTGTAAAAGATACTTTCCTTTTCTCTCAGTATCTGATTTTGCTCCCCCACTATCAGCTGTGAATTGACAGCTTGTCCCCTTCTAATCTGTAATGTAAATGTAGAGAAGGTGTACCGGAAGAGGGGAGACAGCAGAGTGATGAAGCCTGAATTGAATGACATTACTGTTTCTCTTTTAAGGATGGATTGCTCCAAAGTGCTGCAGATGCAGAAGTCATTAAGACTTTCTTTATAGCAGATTTGTGGCTCGTAAAAAATATGTAAATATGTTAATGTCCACTGCCTGACCACAGTTCCGCTTTAAAGTTATTGAAAGTTGTATCCCACAGTTGTCTGCAGAGAGTGTAAAGGGTACTATAACAATAAGCCTGAACACATTTAAAGATTGCGGGCATGGGTCTTCTTCAGCTATTAAAATCATTATTTGGATGCTTTGCCCAGTGTGTAATTGTATTATATGTACTTAGCTTTTTTTCCTAATACCTTAAAATATTTGTAATTATTTGTCCCAAATTCAGTAAGAGCTTGAGAAACGTTAATGTGATCTTTGCTGACTGCAAACCCTTTGTGGATACTAGTATCCAGCCACTAATAAAAAGCTGAATTCGAGTTTGAATCTAGTTAAAATGCCAGCTTACCCCTGGCATATATGCAAATATTTATACTGAATGAATCCAACAATTTTATAGGTCAAGATAGATCATTATTCAATTACTGTTTACCCACAATAACACATAGCTACGAATGCAAATAATACGTATTTAGATATTACAATATCAATCTTCTAGATCCGCTAGCTGTAGTGGAACAGTAGTATATACAACATGTATGTGCTTTAAAGGTCAAGAGGCATAAATTATATTACCTGTCTCAGCCAAACATTCGTGGTCATCAACTGTTTCTTTTCATCCTGTCAAGAATATAAAAGAAATGAGGTATATATTTTTGGAGAGAGAAAATAATAAGAGAATACAGTACAGTGCCTTGAAAAAGTATTCATACCCCTTGAAATTTTCCACATTTTCTCATGTTACAACCAAAAACGTAAATGTATTTTATTGGGATTTTATGTGATAGACCAACACAAAGTGGCACATAATTGTAAAGTGGAAGAAAAACGATAAATGGTTTTCCAAATTTTTTCTAAATAAATATCTGAAAAATGTGGCATGCATTTGTATTCAGCCCCCTGAGTCAATACTTTGTAGAACCACCTTTTGCTGCAATTACAGCTGCAAGTCTTTTTGGGATGTCTCTACCAGCTTTGCACATCTATAGAGTGACATTTTTGCCCATTCTTCTTTGTAAAATACCTCAAGCTCTGTCAGATTGGATGGACAGCGTCTGTAAACAGCAATTTTCAAGTTTTGACACATATTCTCAATTGGATTTAGGTCTGGACTTTGACTGGGCCATTCTAACACATGAATATGCTTTGATCTAAACCATTCCATTGTAGCTCTAGCTGTATGTTTAGGGTGGTTGTCCTGCTGGAAGGTGAACCTCTGCCGCAGTCTCAAGTCTTTTACAGACTCTAACAGGTTTTCTTCTAAGATTGCCCTGTATTTGGCTCCATCCATCTTCCCATCAACTCTGATCAGCTTCCCTGTCCCTGCTGATGGTATGTTCAGAGTGATGTGCAGTGTTAGTTTTCTGCCACACATAGCGTTTTGCTTTTAGGCCAAAAAGTTTAATTTTGGTCTCATCTGACCAGAGCACCTTCTTCCACATGTTTGCTGTGTCCCCCACATGGCTTCTCGCAAACTGTAAATTGGACTTCTTATGGATTTCTTTCGACAATGGCTTTCTTCTTGCCACTCTGCCATAAAGGCCAGATTTGTGGAGTGAACAACTGTGGAAAGATTCCCTCACCTGAGCTGTGGATCTCTGCAGCTCCTCCAGAGTTACCATGTGCCTCTTCGCTGCTTCTCTTATTAATTCTCTCCTTGCCCGGCCTGTCAGTTTAGGTGGATGGCCATGTCTTCGTAGGTTTGCAGTTGTGTCATCCTCTTTCCATTTTCAGATGATGAATTGAACAGTGCTCCGTGAGATATTCAAAGCTTGGGATATTTTTTCATAACCTAACCCTGCTTTAAACTTCTCCACAACTTTATCCCTGACCTGTCTGGTGTGTTCCTTGGCCTTTGTGATGCCGTTTGTTCACTAATGTTCTCTAACAAACCCCTGAGGACTTCAAAGAACAGCTGTATTTATACTGAGATTAAATTACACACAGGTGGACTCTATTTACTAACTGGGTGACATCTGAAGGAAATTGGTTCACCTAATTTTAGTTAGGTGTATTAGAGTCAAGGGGGCTGAATAAAAATGCACGCCACACTTTTCGGATATTTATTTGTAAACAATTTTGAAAAACATTTATAATTTTCCTTCCACTTCACAATTATGTGCCACTTTGTGTTGGTCTATCACATAAAATCCCAAGAAAATACATTTATGTTTTTGGTTGTATCAAAATGTGGAAAATTTCAAGGGGTACGAATACTTTTTCAAGGCACTGTACGTGCAGAACTGACATTTTCATTGTGTCAGTTATTTTAAATAATTTCCCACCAGATTTTATATGTCAAAACTTTGTTCTTAAATAGACCATAAATCTTGTGTAGGGTCTGTAGGAAGGACTCTTCTTGTGGGTTATAGGGAGTTCTTCCTTCCATGTTTCAGTTTTGGATGGAGGAACTTGACTGGACTGCACCCGATAGAACACCTTTGGGATGAATTAGAGCAGAGACTGTGAGCTAGGCCTTCTCCTCCACATCAGTGCCTGGCCTCACAAATGGGTTTCTGAAGAATGGTCAAACATTCCCATAGACACTCCTAAACCTTGTGGAAAGCCTTCCCAGAAGAGTTGAAGCTATTATAGCTGCAGAGGGTCGGCCAACTCAATTTTAAACCCTACGGACTAAGACTAGGATGACATTAAAGTTCATGTGTGTGTAAAGGCAGGTGTCCCAATACTTTTGGTATTATAGTGTATATCTATATATTTGTGTCTATCTACGTGATTTCTCTTGCTATCTAACAGTACAGAGGCTGTTGTAAGCTCTGTATTGCTCCCTCTCTCTTATCACAGCTCTCTAGCAATACCTAGATATCTATACAATTATGTGTAAAAACCCATGATACCTTCTTCCACTTTGATTTCTTTTATCTTTTCTTTCCCCCAGAAAGGTAAAATGTATTTGTACACAGAGTTTTCACAGCTGCTATCCAGGGTTTGCCAGAGCGCTGTGACATAAATAGCTTACAACAGCACAGATACTGTTATGCCGCGTACACACGAAGGGACTATCCCGCGGGATTATCCGCTGGACTCAAGTCCAGCGGACAATCCCCTCGTGTGTGTGCGTCGGCGGACTTTTTTGTCCAAAAAGTCCGGCGGACTAAAGTTTTAAGTTTTGTTTTCAATACGGCGGACAATACGGTCGTCTGTAGTATGGTCCGGCTGACCAAAAAGGATGCATGCTCAGTAGCAAGTATTTTTCTAGTATTTTTCTTTTTCTAGTCCCGTCGTACGTGCTGTACGTCATAGCGTGAACCACCGGACTTTTAGCGTGATCGTGTGTGGTCAAGTCCGTTCGCTTTCAAGTCCGCCGAAGCCAGCTGGAAAGTATTGTCCGCTGGACTAGGTAAGTCCCTTCGTGTGTACGCGGCAATAGCAAGAGACAAAGGGCCACCCTGCCAAAAATGAGTTCTTTCCAAATAGAACCATATGTTGATAAAGCAACACATTGCTGAAAAATTATTATTGGTTGGGTAATACCACATTACTTTTGTACAATTAATTCTGTACAGTTCTTAGGATGGAAAGTCTACTTTAAAGTGGTTGTAAAGGTTCAGTTTAAAAAACAAAACAAAAAAAAAAACATGTGATACTTACCGCCGCTGTGCAGTTTGGTTTTGCACAGAGTGGCTCCTCCTCCTCTTGAGTGTCCCGCCGGAGAAGCGCTCTCCGATAGGACACCCTTATGGGCGCGCTCCCATGTCCTGCTGATGCGTCCGTAGACACAGACAGAAGGACTCTGCTCCGCCCCTGGAACCCACGTCATTGGATTTGATTGACAGCAGCGGGAGTCAATGGCTGTGCTGCTATCAATCTATCCAATCAGGACACGAGACACCGGCCGGAGCTGGTGTGCTCGTTCCTGTCGTGGGAATTACGTGGGCTCAGGTAAGTATAAGGGGGCACGGGGGCACTGCTGCTGCACAGGTTTTTTTTCACCGTAATGCATAGAATGCATTACGGTGAAAAACGGCGAGGGTTTACAACCCCTTTAAATCTCCTTTATGAAAGAGGAACCTGCAATTACCCTAAGCGCTTGTCTAGAAAAATAATTAAATATTTATGTTTCTATAGTTATCCATTAAGAAACATGTAAAAATACAGAAAGAACTAATGGCGTCAAGGATTATATAAGGTATATACTGATAAAGAGTATATATTATACTGATATATATACAGTATATATACCCCCCTTTTTTAAATATGATTTGGACCAGTGCACAAAGCAAGGTCTATGTTCTGACCTCAACCCGATAGAACACCTTTGAGATGAACTGGAACGGAAACTGTGAGTCAGGCCTCTCGTCCACATCCGTGCCTGACCTCACCAAAGCACTTTGGGAAGAACAGTCAAACATTCCCTTGGACACACTCCTAAACCTTGTGGACAGCCTTCCCAGAAGAGTTGAAGCTGTTATACCTGCATAGTGTGGGTCAACTCAATATTGAACCCTTCAGACTAAGACTGGGATGCCATTAAAGTTAATGTGCGTATAAAGGCAGGCGTCCCAATACTTTTGGTAATATAGTGTATTTTAGGTAGCATTTTAATAATCTAAAGAAGTGATATTTCTTCCCCTCCGCCTTCCACTCTGCGTTAGTAAAATAGGTCTGTAGTTTTGAACAGTCAGCTGTTTTTCTGACCTATTTAATTTCATCTGTCTCATAAATTTTCCCTGCCAGCTCTTTGCAGCCAGTTACCAGTCTCAAGCAGGAGCAGAATACTCTAATGTAAACATATGTTCTATTGCTAGTTTAACTAAACACAAGTACTGTATATATTTTTGGCAGTCTATCAGGCTCAGCGACATTTGATATACTGTACATCTTTTATTATGAGGATGAGATTATGGGATGAGATTATGCTGTCCACAGCAGATTTCCTGTTATGTAAACTCATTTTGTGACACTTCAATTGGAAGCGCTTCAAACTTTACAAGCCTAAAATGGATATATGCATCAAAGAGTAGGTTACAGCTTATATGAGTTTGACGTGTGGTGATAGACTCATTGTTCAGCTAAAACAAATTTTTTTTACATTTTGGATAGAGAGAGAAAGAGTTAAAACCACTGTCAGGTTTTTATCTGGGGTCTTTTAATGCGGCATACACACGCTCGGACTTTTCAGCGTGATTGTCTCCCGGACCTAGTCCAGCGGACAAACCGCTGGACTTTCCAGCGCAGGTCCGCCGGACTTTCCGAACGTGTGGACTTACCCACACGCCCGGACTTTTCCGGCGGACAATCCGTCGGATTTTTGGCCAAAGTCTGTGGGACTTTTGAAATGAACGGACTTGCCTACACATCCTCCGGGACTGTGACATCATATGGGGGCGGGGTCACCATGTGACATGAGCAGGTGACCCGCCCCTTGTCCCTATATAACTGGCAGCGCAACACGTCAGAGCCATTAGAAGAGAAGACAGCGCCGAATCAACATCGGAAGAAGAAAGAAGAACAAGAAGCAGAACAATAAGAAGCAGAAGGCGGCGGCGACAGCGACAGCAACACAACAAGCCCGGGCCACCGCTCGTAAAAGAGCTGGAAGAAGAAAGCGGAGGCCCGGCAAGAAGAACAGAAGAGACCCCCGAAGACCCCTGAAGTCGGAACAAGACCTCCAGATGGCTGCGGCAATGAAGAAGAAAGCCGGGCTCCTCCGCTACTGAAAGAGCTAGTAAAAGATCAGAAGATAGCAGAGGAGTCCGGCGAGAAGACACCCCAAGACGGAAGAAGCCCCCGGAGCTGTGCAATAAAGTATTTAAAAAAAATTGTGTTTTTTTTTATTTACACTTTTTTCCTTAGGTGAATGGGTAGGGGTACATCGTACCCCATACTCATTCACATAGGGTGGGGGGCCGGTATCTGGGGGCCCCTTATTAAAGGGGGCTCCCGGATTCCAATGAGCCCCGCGCCCGCAGACCCCGACAACCAACGGCCAGGGTTGTCGGGAAGAGGCCCTTGTCCTCATCAAATGGGGACAAGGTGCTTTGGGGTGGGGGGGGGGCCGCAGGGCCCCCCTTTCCTCAGGGCACCCCCCATGTTGAGGGCACGCAGCCTGGTACGGCTCAGGATGGGGGGGGTTTGCTCGCTCGTCCCCACCCCCTTTCCTGACCGGCCGGGCTGCGTGCTCGGATAAGGGCCTGATATGGATTTGTTTTTTTTTTTGGGGGGTTTTTCGGCTAAGGGATTCCCCTTTAAATCCATACCAGGTGACGGGGTTAGCGCGGTGGCATTGACTGCCTTCGCTAGTCCCGTCTGGAGTCACGTTCTAAATGAACGGACTTTCCTCCGTGTGTGAGGCAAGTCCGTTCATTTCAAAAGTCCTGCGGACTAGCACACAGACGGCAGGATTGTCAGTCCGGCGGACAAAGTTAAGTCAAAACTTTAAACTTAGTCCGCCGGACTTTTGGGAACAAAGCCCCACACACGGTCAGAATGTCCGGCAGACAATCCTGCGGGAAAGTCCGATCGTATGTATGCGGCCTTAGATAGACTTTCCCTCACTTCCTGTTCTGTCAGATGTTTATTACTTTCTTTGTCCCTTTCACAGATTCTCCCTTACTTCCTGTCTGGTGAAACCATTGATAATAGCAGAGCAAGTAAGGGTAAACCTCCTTAACAGAGTCCTGTGTAGCAGTAAAAACCTGAGAGGAGTTCTAATCCTTCCCCACACTATCCATAACTATATAAGAAACGTTTTTGACTTGATGTAAATGTATATATTAAACTATAACAATGAGCATTTGAATATTTAATTTGTATAACAAAACTTGTATTTAAGTCTACTCTCCTTGTGCTTTTCACTTCTGTACTTATGTTTCAACAAGAAAACCTTACTCAATAAGTACATTGATGCCAAGTGTTGTGGATCCCCACTGGTGGCCATAGTGCCTCAGACTTTGAAACTGGCTTGGGAGCCTGTGGGACATGGACAATATGGGAGGTGTCCAGATTTCTGGGACTGTCCCACAGGCTCCCAAGCCAGTTTCAAAGTCTGCGGCACTATGGCCACCACTGGGGGCAAATTGCCACCAGGCTATTTAATCCCTGGTCCTTGCCTACCACTGTTTAAAGGCTTGTAGAGCCTATTTCAACACAATTACCACCCTATGAGCACTTTTAGTGGGACGCTAGAGCTAAAATTGTCCACACACAAGGGGGAAAATACATGATTTGGCGATGCCATGGGTCAGTAATCTCCTCCCTCCTTCTCTGTCTACACAATGTGTAGAGGTTTGTTTCTTGGGAAGGCACCTTCCAATCGGAAATGTGGAGCCCTTTTGCACAGCCACCATTGGGTAAATGAAAGAAGGAAAAGCTTGTTACAGGCAAAGGCTACATGGTTACATTGAATTTACTTACTTTTATTCCCTCTTTGCGTACTAACTTACGAGCCCATTCAGATTTGTGCATTACAAAATGTGCGATAAAACATGATTCCTTGACATGTGGTGTGTTGCGATGCCGTTTATTTAAAACAGCATCCTAACCCACCTGCACTGCCGCACACCACAATGTACATACCATGCTTTGTGGTGCATTAAAAAGGTTTTAGGTAAATATTTTCTACATAAATGGGCTACATAATGCAACTAAACACGTTGCGTCAATGCCCAACTCCAGGAAGGGGTGCAGGAATAAGTTTTTAATATTTACCTTACTATGAGCTCAAGCAGGTTCCGCCAACAGTTCAACTGCCTCCCCCCCCCCTCTTCTTCATCCCCTCTCTAAGCTACTCCCAGCCATGGTCACATGTTTACCCCATTTCCAAAATTTGTATGAAATACCCTGCGATTTTATTTTGTAGAGATTATGTTTCTTTACAAGCATCTATTCAAATAGACAGCAATTGTTATAATTCCACGTTGTAGCTGGTTAAAATATTCATGTTTTATTTTGCATTGCTACTTTAAGGTTTCTATCAAAAAAAAAAAAAACAGGCCTTTGTTTTAGGTCAGCATAGGACACAAATTATTGTCCAGAATAAAAGGGTTAGAAAGCCCTGGTGTAGTGTCTAGATACGTGATGAGCATGAGAACGAGGTGGCTTATATAGATGGGGTGGTCAATGGCTTTGGTGAATCCGCAGTTTTCAGGGCTGGTGGCGAACCAATAAGTGCTTTTCCCATAGCTATTAAAGCAGTCTCTTTTGAGGTAAGGAGAAGTCTTCAAAGGTAACGTCCAGCTGTTCTAAGAGGGATAGCAGAAAACAAATACTCCTGTGCACAAGTGAGCCAACCAGGTGGGCTAGAGTTCATAGTGGACAACGTTTCAGGCCTTGCTGCCATCAAGGATCAGGGTATCCTAGCAGTCAAAAGAGAAATGGAAAAAAAGAGGGTGCACCAACCTTGTGTATTATACTTAGATATATTTTATTTAAAAGAGTAAATTAAAAACTACTCACAAACATGTGAAAGAAAACCTCAATATAAATAGCCTGCCAGTTGATGCGTTTCGAAGTGCCCAGACTCTGGCTGGTGCGCCCTCTTTTTTCCATTTCTCTTTTGTTCTAAGAGGGACTTGTATCTGGTTTCGTCCCAGAAAGCCATGGCTGCCTGCAAGTGGCACATACCACCTCAACCCCTGGGTGGGCTTTGGAGATGCAGTGGGGAGTAACAGCGCATATGTCAGCCAATGCAGCGTGCCTGGGGTTGTTCCCAGGTTGATGAACTTTTCAACACCCTTCCGCAATAAACCTTAGATAGGGTATGGTCCACCAGCCATTCTCCTGGTGTTATGGGATCCTTGTGAGGCTCTACCATCACTGAAGCTCCATGTAGCTTCCTGTGGCCCCCATTGGCAGGAACCAGACCACCTCTTGCAGTGGTGTAAAAATTAACTTTACGGACCACCCCCTCTTGTTCAGGTTGCCTCTTAGTAGCCCTGCGTTGTGCTTCAAAAGCCTGAACTACTATAAGCCATACTGCCAGCAGGCCGCAGCCACGGGCCTGCCAGCCCAAATGCTTGTATTTGTCTAACAGGCATAGCAGATTCAAGTCCTTCAAGACATTCATGCCCAGCACCACGGACACTGCGGAAATAACTGGGTCTTGGATCATGACTACTCTGACTCGCTCCACCACCTGGTCCTCAATTTGAATCTTCATCCAAGTGATGACTTCTATAAGAATAGGTAGATTATGGGCCACTCAGAGGGACAGCCAAAAGGGTCCAGCTGTTCCCGGGCTCCAAATTTCTGCACATAGAAATCATATTCCATAACCGTGACCTCAGACCCAATGTCGATGCCCATTGACTAGGGTGGACACCACTGGGCTCGGAGTGACCATGAGTTCAGACTTGTTGGAACTTTGGGTTGACTGTCTCAGGGGTCGCCCCCCTGCCCCGGGAGTTAGTAGTTTAACGACAGTCTAGAAGGGTTCCTGGGTCCAGATCGCCCAGAGTTCTTGGATATGTGTCCGTAGCGACCACACTGCCAACATTTCCTGTCTTCTTCCAGTCCTTGTGCAATGGGTTTTCGATACTATGAGGTTGGGGTGAGTCCTTTTTAGAGGAGGCTATCTCCTGCTTCAAGGTGGCCAGGTCCTGAGCTAGCTTCGTCAGTGTTGTTTGCATGGCGGACAGGGATGATGGTGCCAGGGCCTCCTCCTTGACATACACAGGCTCAAACTTCTTGGTGATTGCTACTGTTGCATTTGCCTCTTCTTGTTTCCGCGCTACCACATGCACCAGCACATTGTGAAAGGAAATTATTGGTTGTGCTTTAACTTTCTACTGCAGGGGTCACTGGACCTATGGGGCCTGCCTTCACACCAGTCATGAATTGATTCCTGTGGATATGAATCAGTGATGTCACCACAGCTGCGAACCTCCCTCTTTTTCAGGCATCTCCAGAGATTCTGCATGGCTACCGCAAAGTGGGTGAGGCTCTCGTCTTCCTGTTGCTTCCTTATGAAAAATCTTTGCCACAGCTCCAGCATCGATAGCTACTCTCCAAACTTCTCTGCCTCTCCCCTCACTGCATTACTTTTTATGTAGTTGTTGGGGGGCATAGCGAAGTGGAATACTTGAGTGATGCTGCTGGAGCTGCTGACCCAAAATGGCAGTGCTCAAAAACAGTCTCTGTCTCTTTTGGATGTCTACACAGGGGAGGCTTTTACAGGTAAATAATATGCATGTAATCTTATATGAAGTGGTTTGTAGAAAAGAATAATAAGATTCCAATGTCAAGCAAACTTATTCATTAAACCAAAGTAAAAGTACAAGTGATATATATAGTACAGAAACCAACAAGATTGCCGAATCCTACATTGGTATCCATATGTGCCCTCTTCATGTCACCTTTCCTTGCCCCTTCCTCCTTTTCGTGTGTCCTCTTTGCTTTTCCTCTCCACCCTACCCTATTTTTCCCCTTTTCCCCACCCCTCCTTTCCTCCTGTACCCTATGCCCCCCCCCCTCCTTGTACTGATTGGGAAGCATTCCAGCGCTTTGCCCCCCCCCCCCCCCCAATTGCAATAACACAATCCGAAAGGCCAACTAGGGAACCTTTATTTTTGCATTGCTCGTGGCTGACTCTGTTTTTCTTTCTGTTGCTTACATTATGTACCAAGGTCTTCTTGTTACTTGCACTGCTATGTACGTGCCTATATGCCTTGTACCTTAATAAAAACCCACATTTATAAAGCACAGCCATGTGCTCTACTAATGTAAATTGTGCTCCTCTGGCTTTCAGTAATATAAATGAGTTGTAATGTGGTTGTTAAAAGACTATATGATAAAAAAAAAACTAAAATGCCTTCTTACCACATCAACGAGCTGTGATATCTTCAAGCCAAAATTCACTTTTATTGTTTTATTGGGGTTTATAACAGGTCTAACCCATTTCTGATAACCTGTAAAAAGGTTCCGCAGGAGCGCATCTTCTATTTCTGCCAAAGGATGGATGCTGCAAAAGACTTAAACAAAAAAAAAGACCTCTGATAAGTTTTAGCATGCTTCCATTGCATTAATGATGTAGAGGATAATATTTATCAATATACATTGGCACCTGAATGCATACTTTAATGCCTTGATATTGATGCAGTTGCACTGATTATATACTGTATATATATCAAAATTTAAAATCTTATATTTATTTCCACATTCAATTACTAGCCTACTCCTATTAGTCTGAATTATCTTGAAGTTTGAAAACTTACTTGGTGAAGATCCTCATGCATTTACTTCCTTGAGTGCATTGACACATGGGGGGGGGGGGGGTAGATTAAATGTGGGCAGCTGTGTATAGTAACCAATTAGCTTTTAACTTCAGCTTGGCAATGGCACCGTTCTGCATTTGCGGCGCTGCACCGATTTCAAAAAGTTGTTTCTTTACTACTTTTTGCGATTTCAGGGTGCGATTTCCATTGGGACTGACATGCGGGAATGATATTGTGCGGGTTCAGCTGAACTCGCACAATTTCATTCCCATGCTAAAATGAAGAAGCTGATTGGTTACTATGCACAGCTGCACCCGATTCTGTTTACACCAGCTCTAGTAAATCTCTCCCATATTCATTATGTCCTATGAGTAGGCACTGCTGTGTCACATATTACACAGAGCCTGCCTACTGAACTACAGGAGGCACGGTCAGTATATGAAACACAGAAAGATTATATTTGATTGTCAAAAATAATTATTATTTGTATTGCTATTACCAGGCCTTTTTTTTCTCCAAAAATAGGTGCAGGAACTCAACCACGACCCCTCCAAAAAACCCTCCCCCCACACACCCTCCAAACCACATCAAATAGTGGATGTGGTCAAATTTCACTAAAAGTTGAAGGGGAATTAAAAACCAGGAGTGCATTATGTACAGAATGCAGAGTTCCCCCTAGTACCTACCCACACACTGTAGGTGGCTCTGCCTCTCTCACTTGCAGGGAGAACATCTAGTGGGGGTGCCAGCACTCAGGAGATCAGATCTGTGGGAGCTGTTGGGAGGCAAGCTGTCTGTGTTTACAAGTGATAGTGTTGAGCAGGAAGCAGAGGGCCTGAGCCAGAGGTGGTGGAACTGAGTTCCACCAAGTTCCAGCTGAAAAAAGCCCTGGCTATTACAATGCTGATGTTATAACATGAAAGTGCATGCTGTGATTTTAGATCTCCTTTGAGAGATGTTAATCAGCCCCAGAAGAATTTACCCCCTTCCTGACCGGGCCATTTTTTTGCGATACGGCACTGTGTCGCTTTAACTGACAATTGCGTGGTCGTGCGACGCTGTACCCAAACAAAATTTATGTCCTTTTTTCCCCACAAATAGAGCTTTCTTTTCAGTTCTTTTACTTTTTGCTATAATAAATATCCCCAATTAAAAAAAAAAAAACAAACAAACAAGTTTCTTCCTCAGTTTAGGCCAATATATATTCTACATATTATTGGTAAAAAAAATTTCAATAAGCGTATATTGATTGGTTTGCACAAAAGTTATATCGTCTTCAAAATAGGGGATAGAATTATGGTATTTTTATTATTTTTACTAGTTATGGCGGCGATCTGCGATTTTTATTGGGACTGCGACAGATCGGACACTTTTGACACTTTCATGGGACCAATGACATTTATACAGCGATCAGAGCTAAAAATAGGCACTGATTACTGTATAAATGTCACTGACAGGGAAGGGGCTAACACTAGGGGGCGATCAAGGGGTTAAATGTGTTACCTCAGCGTGTTCTAACTGTAGGGGGGATGGAACTGTCTGGGGGAGGAGACCGATTTTTTTTCCTTTATACTGGGAACACACGATCTGTCTCCTCTCCCCTGCCAGAACGTGGATGTGTGTGTTTACACACATACATCCACGTTCTAGCTCTGTCAGGAGCGATCTTCGCGGCCGGCGGGCACGCGCATTGGCTCCTCAGTGGTGCAAGCCCCCTATACCCCTTAAAGCAGCCGCCATACAGCTACCGTGATTTGCGCAGGGAAGCCATTAATTTTGATGCGGGGCGGGCGGTTGGCAAGAGGTTAAAGAGGTAAGAAAAACATCATACTTAGGAGCAGAGTTGGTCTGATGACCTGGCTTTACTCTGCTGCAGTTAGGCAACACAGATCACCTTCTGCATCCGGCCTGTTACTAGTCACCTTCTTGCTTCCAGCAACAGACTGATGCATTAATCTCTCTGTTCTAATTTTTTCAGCATTCTCCTTGTTATGGTATGCAGGACATCGGATTATTCCCAAGCAATATCCCTCTTTCTCCCATTATGAGTACTGCTAAACAAGGAATTGCATGAGATGGAAATCAGGTCAAATGTATTCATTTATGCTAGCTTCATTGGCAATATACAGTATCTCACAAAAGTGAGTACACCCCTCACATTTTTGTAAATATTTTATTATATCTTTTCATGTGACAAAACTGAAGAAATGACACTTTGCTACAATGTAAAGTAGTGAGTGTACAGCTTGTATAACAGTGTACATTTGCTGTCCCCTCAAAATAACTCAACACAGCCATTAATGTCTAAACCGCTGGCAACAAAAGTGAATACACCCCGATGTGAAAATGTCCAAATTGGGCCCAAAGTGTCAATATTTTGTGTGGCCACCATTATTTTCCAGCACTGCCTTAACCCACTTGGGCATGGAGTTCACCAGAGCTTCACAGGTTGCCACTGGAATCCTCTTCCACTCCTCCATGATGACATCACAGAGCTG
This sequence comes from Lithobates sylvaticus, assembly GCA_028564925.1. Taxonomy (NCBI): domain Eukaryota; kingdom Metazoa; phylum Chordata; class Amphibia; order Anura; family Ranidae; genus Lithobates; species Lithobates sylvaticus. The sequence continues at coordinate 462,242,804 of CM053026.1, read as the reverse complement.
GTGGATGTTAGAGACCTTGCACTCTTTCACCTTCCATTTGGGGGTGCCACACAGTTTAATAGGATTTAGGTCTGGAGACATGCTTGGCCAGTCCATCACCTTTACCCTCAGATTCTTTAGCAAGGCAGTGGTAGTCTTGGAGGTGTGTTTGGGGTCGTTTTCATGTTGGAATACTGCCCTGCGGCCCAGTCTCCAAAGGGAGGGGGATCATTCTTTGCTTCAGTATGTCACAGTACATGTTGGGATTCATGGTTCCCTTAATGAACTGTACCTCCCCAGTGCCGGCAGGCGGCAGCACTCATGCAGCCCCAGACCATGACATTCTTAACACCATGACTGACTGTAGCAAGAAACACTTGTCTTTGTACTCCTCACCTGGTTGCTGCCACACACGCTTGACACCATCTGAACCAAATAAGTTTATCTTGGTCTCAGAAGACCACAGGACATGGTTCCAGTAATCCGTGTACTTAGTCTGCTTGTCTTCAGCAAACTGTTTGCGGGCTTTCTTGTGCATCATCTTTAGAAGAGGCTTCCTTCTGCGACGAAAGCCATGCAGACCAATTTGATGCAGTGTGCGACGTATGGTCTGAGCACTGACAGGCTGACCCCCCACCCCTTCAACCTCTGCAGCAATGCTGGCAGCACTCATACGTCTACTTCCCAAAGACAATCTCTGGATATGACGCTGAGCACTTGCACTCAACTTCTTTGTCCGACTATGAAGAGGCCTGTTCTGAGTGGAACCTGACTTGTTAAACTGCTGTATTGTCTTGGCCACCGTGCTGCAGCTCAGTTTCAGTGTCTTGGCAATCTTCTTATAGCCCAGGCCATTATGTAAAGCAACAATTCTTTTTTTCAGATCTGCAGAGAGTTCTTTGCCCTGAGGTGCATTTATGAACTTCCAGTCACCAGTATGAGAGAGTGAGAGTGATAACACCAAATTTAAGACACCTGCTCCCCATTCACACCTGAGACCTTGTAATGCTAACGAGTCACATGACACCAAGGAGGAAAAATGGCTAATTGGGCCCAATTTGGACATTTTCACTTAGGGGTGTACTTACTTTTGTTGCCAGCAGTTTAGACATTAATGGTTGTGTGTTGAGTTATTTTGAGGGGACAGCAAATTTACAATGTTATTCAAGCTTACACTCACTACTTTACATTGTAGCAAAGTGTATTTTCTTCAGTGTTGTCACATGAAAAGATATAATAAAATATTTAGAAAAATGTGAGGGATGTACTCTCTTTTGTGAGATACTGTAAATTTAAGCCAGCCTTTGTCAACCTTTTTATCCCATATGAATCATTAAAATAACTTTCAGGCTCACAGGAATACCTTCTAAAACCAATTAATCAGGTTTCAGTGGGAAAAATGTCCCTTACATTGGTGGTCAGTGGGAAAAATGTCCCTTACATTGGTGGTCAGTGGGAAAAATGCTTCCCTTACAGTGGTTGCCAGAATGCCATTCCTACAGATAGCTAAAAACATACCGTTGACTCTGCTAAGTAGCACCATTAGGAGGAGGACCGGCTGTCCATTTACACCCAACTGCCCTCAGATCAGATCTGACCAGAAGGAGGCAAACAGATCCCCTTCTGTTTGTCTTTGTTGTATTCGATCAGATTGGAGTTAGCCGGAAGTAAACAAACACAAGTGTGTTTACATCCGACTGCCAATAGAGGAGAATGGAGGGTTGGATTGGGTCTACCTAAGAAACGGACAGGCAGACCCGATCAGACGTCTCATGTGAAAGGGGCCTTAGTCTGCAGACAACTGGCAAGTGTGTGGGCCACAGCTAGCAATCATATCCTTGAAATGTACTTGGATATTTAACATGCATGAAAAAGAAAAATTTATTTTGGCCACTTCTTTTCATGTGTGTGATCTTTGTACAGCCTAATTTTTGTCCCACATGTAAATGATACAGAAACTGGATGTAGAGATTTCAAGTTACTATTATAGTTACATAGTTAGTCTGGCTGAAACAAAACATTAAAGTGATACTAAAGTCTTGTTTTTTTTCTCTAATAATAACAAACATGTTATACTTACCTGCTCTGTGTAGTGGTTTTGCACAGAGCAGCCCAGATCCTCCTCTACTCGGGTCCCTCTTTGGCTTCCTTGGCCCCTCCCTCCTGTTGAGTGCCCCCACAGCAAGCCAGCTTACTATGGAGGCACCCAAGCCAAGTCACAGCTCTCCATTCAGACATGGAGCCCACCCCCTTGGTCCCACTACCTCTATCTCCTGATTGGCTAACTGACTTTGATTGACAGCAGCGGGAGCCAATGGCGCCACTGCTGTGTCTCAGCCAATCAGGAGGAATGGCCCAGGGACTCGTGGACATCGCTGGATAGAGATGGGGCTCAGGTCAGTATTAGGGGGGCGGAGGGGAGCTGCTGCACACAGAAGGTTTTTTATCTTTTTTTTTTTTTATTATTTAAATTTTTATTCACTTTTTTACAATTCTACAATTATCACACTTTTCAATGCAAAAACATACAGTAGGACACTCTCCTATTATTAGTTAAAAAAGAAGACAATTCACATAAGCACAAGGTCATATTTTACCCAGAGATTGCTGCAAAATGACTTCATACAATCAGTTTCCTACCGCTTGTCTATGCTATATCCAACTCGTTTCCTTTAGGTATTATCCAATTGTTACTCCCCCCCCTCTTACCCCCCCCCCCAACCCTTCTCCATCCCAATATATTGATGCATTTGTGTTTATCTACTCCCTATCACCTGTTTTCTACAAAGGGGAGAGGGGAGAGAATAGAAGAAGAGAGAGAAAGAGAAAAAAAAAAAAAAAAACATTCTCTCTCCTCCTCCCTCCCCCCTCTCCCCCCGGTGTTCACAAGCATTTCAGTGATCCATTTTCCTTTTCCTACTTGTGCTAAACCACTGGCATTTCTCTTCCTTGTTAACTACCCTATCTAGTTGCAGCGTCTTAATTATTGTCCTGATTACACAGGGGGGTCCTTTTTGGTCATCCATAATCCCCACATCCTATCAAATTCTTTAAGGTTGCCTCTTTTTAAATATACTGTTCTTTCCCGGCATAGGGTCTCATTTATTGTATTGATCCAGTTGTTTACTGTAGGGGGCTCTTTTGATTGCCAGTTTATCGCAATCAGTTTCCTGGCCTGGAACATACCTGGCCTGGAACAAGGTTTTTTATCTTAGTGCAAAGAATGCGCTAAGATGAAAAGCCTTCTGACTTTACAACCACTTTAAGTCCATCTAGTTCACAGTTGATCCAGAGGAGGCAAAACAACAGCAGCAAAGCATGATCCAACTTGCTCCAGCAGGGGAAAAAATTCCTTCTTGATCCCCCAAGAGGCAATCAGATATTTCCTGGATTAATTTTACCTAATAAATGTTAGTATCCAATTATATTATGTACATTTAGGAAAAAATCCAGACCATTTTTAAAGCAATCTACTGAGCTGGACAGAACTAGCTCTTGAGGGAGTCTTTTCCACATTTTCACAGCTCTTACTGTGAAGAAACCTTTCCATATTTGGAGATTAAATCTCTTTTCCTCCAGACGTAAAGAGTGCCCCCCCCCCCGTCTTCTGTGATGACCTTAAAGTAAATAACTCAACACCAAGTTCACTATATGAACCACTTATGTATGTTTATACATGTTGATCATGTCCCCTCTTAATCTCCTCTTTTTAAGAGGGAATAAATTCAGTTCCTCTAATCTTTCCTCATAGCTGAGCTCCTCCACGACTCTTATCAGTTTGGTTGCCCTTCTCTGCACTTTCTCCAGTTCCCCAATATCTTTTTTTTGTGAACTGGTGCCTAAAACTGAACTGCATATTCCAGATGAGGTCTTACTAATGATTTGTTCAGAGGCAAAATTATATCTTTCTGTCTGGAGTCCATACCTCTCTTAATACAAGAAAGGACTTTGCTCGCTTTGGAAACTGCAGCTAGGCATTGCATGCCATTATTAAGCTTATGATCTACCCGAACACCCAGGTCCTTCTCCACCATTTATTTCCTCAGTTGTACTCCCCCTAGTATGTATGATGCAGGCATATTCTTTGCCCCCAAGTGCATAACTTTACATTTATTAACACTAAACCTTATTGAACACACAGTTTCCCAATTAAACAGTGAATTATGGTTGGCTTGTAAGTTGGAGACATCCTGCAAGGATGTTACTCCACTGCATAGCTTGGTGTCAGCTGCAAAGACTGAATGGTACTTTTAATCCCAGACCCTATATCATTTATAAATATATTAAAAAGCTACGGTCCCAACACTGAGCCTTGGGGTACACTACTATACAGTGCCTTGCGAAAGTATTCGGCCCCCTTGAACTATTTCAACCTTTTGCCACATTTCAGGCTTCAAACATAAAGATATAATAATATTAATTTTTTTGTGAAGAATCACCAACAAGTGGGACACAATTGTGAAGTGGAACGAAATCTATTGGATATTTTAAACGTTTTTAGCAAATAAAAAACTGAAAAGTGGTGCGTGCAAAATTATTCGGCCCCTTTACTTTCAGTGCAGCAAACTCACTCCAGAAGTTCAGCGAGGATCTCTGAATGATCCAATGTTGTCCTAAATGACTGATGGTGATAAATAGAATCCACCTGTGTGTAATCAAGTCTCCGTATAAATGCACCTGCTCTGTGATAGTCTCAGGGTTCTGTTGAAAGCGCAGAGAGCATCATGAAGACCAAGGAACACACCAGGCAGGTCCGTAATACTGTTGTGGAGAAGTTTAAAGCCGGATTTGGATACAAAAAGATTTCCCAAGCTTTAAACATCCCAAGGAGCACTGTGCAAGCGATCATTTTGAAATGGAAGGAGTATCAGACCACTGCAAATCTACCAAGACCTGGCTGTCCCTCTAAACTTTCAGCTCAGACAAGGAGAAGACTGATCAGAGATGCAGCCAAGAGGCCCATGATCACTCTGGATGAACTGCAGAGAACTACAGCTGAGGTGGGAGAGTCTGTCCATAGGACAACAATTAGTCGTACACTGCACAAATCTGGCCTTTATGGAAGAGTGGCAAGAAGAAAGCCATTTCTCAAAGATATCCATAAAAAGTCTTGTCTAAAGTTTGCCACAAGCCACCTGGGAGACACACCAAACATGTGGAAGAAGGTGCTCTGGTCCGATGAAACCAAAATCGAACTTTTTGAAAACGATATGTTTGGCGTAAAAGCAACACAGCTCATCACCCTCAACACACCATCCCCACTGTCAAACATGGTGGTGGCAGCATCATGGTTTGGGCCTGCTTTTCTTCAGCAGGGACAGGGAAGATGGTTAAAATTGAGGGGAAGATGGATGCAGCCAAATACAGGACCATTCCGGATGAAAACCTGTTGGAGTCTGCAAAAGACCTGAGACTGGGACGGAGATTTATCTTCCAACAAGACAATGATCCCAAACATACAGCAAAATCTACAAAGGAATGGTTCACAAATAAACGTATCCAGGTGTTAGAATGGCCAAGTCAAAGTCCAGACCTGAATCCAATCGAGAATCTGTGGAAAGAGCTGAAAACTGCTGTTCACAAACGCTCTCCATCCAACCTCACTGAGCTCGAGCTGTTTTGCAAGGAAGAATGGGCAAGAATTTCAGTCTCTCGATGTGCAAAACTGATAGAGACATACCCCAAGCGACTTGCAGCTGTAATCGCAGCAAAAGGTGGCTCTACAAAGTATTAACGCAAGGGGGCCGAATAATTTTGCACGCCCCACTTTTCATTTTTTTATTAGTTAAAAAAGTTTCAAAAATCCAATAGATTTCGTTCCACTTCACAATTGTGTCCCACTTGTTGGTGATTCTTCACAAAAAATAAAAATGTTATATCTTTATGTTTGAAGCCTGAAATGTGGCAAAAGGTTGAAAAGTTCAAGGGGGCCGAATACTTTCGCAAGGCACTGTATATATATATGAACAAATCAAAAAGGCACTACCTGCAATAAAAGGGGTAGTATACTCTCTGGTGGTCCATGTCTCCTGCCTCCCCTCCATTCAAGCACTACAGCATTCAGCCTTCTGAATCCAACACTTGGGGGAGTATTGGATTCCTGTTTCCCTGCTACATGCTGTAGTTCCTTCCTCTGAACCCAACATGATTACAGGATTCACAATGATGTAGAGGTCAGAAGAAGGAACCACATAGCAGAACTGTAGCTTGCCAATGTTGGCAGGGCTCAAAAGGTCTCTGTTTACACCTGATCATAGAGAGTGGGGCCTTAGTATAATAAATAGAACAGTGCAAAGCATTTTGGGAAAAATATGTGTACAAGAAAAGCATCTTGACCGGGTCCCTGCCAGGCGATCACTTTTTCCTCATCCTTTCCTTTATTTAAGAGGTTGTTTGCTTCTCTGGTCAGTTTGGTGAGGGGGAGCTTCATATGAACACCTTCAAGCACCTGTGCCACAAGTTTTCCAGTGCTCCTCACTAGATCAAAATTATTTTCACTAACAAACCATGAAAAAAAAAAAAGATTACTAATAATGGGCAGAAGGGGTCGAAGGAGAATTTCTTTATATGACTATTTTATATATATTTATGACGGTGAAGATGTTGTAAGCACGTCTCATTCAAAATTACACAGCTTGCATCATAAGTGCTAAAGGAAGGGGACACTATTCACCCTTGCAACCATGTGGGCATAGACCAGACTGTGGAGGATGCTGAGGATGTGATAGACCAGAGTAATCCAGCTAAATTTCTCTGTGTTTATGAAAACTGGGTGGAATAAGTAGAATGTAAAGAAATCTGCTGCATAGAACAGATTGTACTTGAATCTGTAAAGAAATTGGGAGAGATAAGGAGGTTTCAGGTCCTTTCATAACCATCAACATTCTCCACGGTGGCAGCAAAATAACCTACGGACACGCTTTCAGGGTGCATAGAAGAGGTAGGCAAAGGGGAAGAGTCTTACTGTAAAATGAACTTTGACTTTGCTCTGGTAGAGCTTTTAATATTGCCAATAACGGATACCACTCAGTGGGAGGACTTAAAACTGGATTTCTCCACTATCTGAAGTGTAATGGAAGGCTCTGCAAATGGATCTCTTCAAAAAACCAAGCAATGCCAAAACGAAAGATTTTCATCTAGGTTTCTGACCATTGGTTTGGAGGGTATTGATGCCCTAATACAATTGTGGAAGATCAATATGTAATACACATTTCCTTCCATGCCTCTTCTTCTGTGCTTTTTGGCTTTTCTTCTAAAAGAGATGATTGTAATCATAGTAGCACTATACTGGTTGCACAGGCCTTGGCTCCCACTGTTGTTACAGCTGGCAGTATATTCCATCTCTTTCTCCATCTCTTTGTCTACTAAGCACGTCACAGCTTCTACATCAAGGTGAAATATTACAACCAAGACAGCATCATCTAGCTGTGGTTAAGTGAAAGTTGAAAGAAGGAGTTTGATACAGTTAGGGAGCTCAAAAAACATTGTCTGAACATTTTTGAGCGCAAGAAAACCTGATGAGAGTTTCATTTATTTTCGGATCTGGAATATATCTGTTCTTTCCTCTGGACATCCAGTCTATCCAATGGCTATAAATAATAAAAAAAGAGCTTTTATAAAATCTAAAAATGAAGGAACGCTATCATCGTTTAAATGTTACAAAGAATATAACAGAATATGTAAAAAGGAAATCAAGGATGCAAAACGCACGTCAGATTGCAAAAGATAGTAGGACAAACCCCCAAAAATTCTTCAAACATATTAATAGTAAAAAGGTCAGGTCAGGTTAGGTCCTTTACAAAATAATCTAGAGTGGGTGACTCGGGAAAAAGAGAAGGCAAATTTATTAAATACTTTCTTCAGCTCTGTGTATACAAAGGAGCATGGGGGAGCTCATGTTCATAATGGGGGTGGTAGCCCCAAATGATCCACAATGGCTCAAAAGGGATGTGGTCCAGAAATATTTAGACAGAATAAAGGCGGATAAAGCACCAGGACCAGATGGCATCCATCCACTGATCCTAATAGAATTTTATATGTATTCTACATATTGTTGGTAATAAAAATTGCAATAAGCGTATATTGATTGGTTTGCACAAAAGTTATAGCATCTACAAAATAGAGAAACATTTATGGCATTTTTATTATCATTTTTTTTTTTCTTACTAGTAATGGCGGTGATCATTGGCATTTATACAGTGATCAGTGCTATAAAAATGAACTGATTACTGTTTAAATGTCACTGGCAGGAAAGGGGTTAACACTAGGGGGTGATCAAGGGGTTAACTGTGTTCCCTAGGGAGCGATTCTAACTGTGGGGGGGGGGGGGGACTGACTGGGTGAAGAGACCGATTGTTGTTCATACTTAGTATGACAACAGATTACTCTCCTCACCCCAGACAGCACGGAGATCTCTCTGTTTACATTGACAAATCTCCGTTCTGTCTCTGTGTGGAGCGATCGCGGGTGCCCGGCGGTCATCGCGACTGACGGGCATGCGCATCGGCCCTGGCGTCTCACCTAGTGGTCAAAAGGTGAACTGACATACAGTTACGTCGGTTCGCCCAGGGGAGCCAACCTGCCGCAGTACAACTGCGGCGGCTGGACAGGAAGGGGTTAAAAAGGGATCAAAGTCTTTATCGAGTAACTTTAGATCTGTAATGCCTCGTACACACGTAGGGACTTTTGCCGGCGGACCTAGTCCAGCGGACAATCCCGCGGGACTTTCCGGCTAGGTCCGCTGGACTTTCCGAGGGTGTGGACTTGCCCACACACGCACGGACTTCTCCAGCGGATAATCCGCCGGCCAAAAGTCCGCGGGACTTTTGAAAATGAACGGACTTGCCCACACACGGAGCAGTCCGTTCATTTCGAACGTAACTTCAGGTTACGTAGCTAGCGTAGGCAGTAAATGCCGCCGCGCTAGCTCCGCAAGCTGGCATGGATTTAAAGGGAATCCCCACGCCGAAAAAACGGCGTGGGGGTTCCCCCCAAATCCATGTCAGACCCTCATCCGAGCACGCAGCCTGGCAGGCCAGGAAAGGGGTGGGGACGAACGAGCGCCCCCCCCCTCCAGAGCCGTACCAGGCCGCGTGCCCTCAACATGGGGGGTGCCCTGGGGAAAGGGGGGGGGGCCGTGCGGCCCCCCCACCCAAAGCACCTTGTCCCCATGTTGATGAGGACAAGGGCCTCTTCCCGACAACCCTGGCCGTTGGTTGTCGGGGTCTGCGGGCGGGGGCTTATCGGAATCTGGGAGCCCCCTTTAATAAGGGGCCCCCAGATACCGGCCCCCCACCCTATGTGAATGAGTATGGGGTACGATGTACCCCTACCCATTCACCTAAGGTGTAAAATGTAAAGTACAAAAACACACACACTTTTGAAAAAATATTTTATTGCACTGCTCCGGGGGTCTTCTTCCGTCTTGGGGGTCTTCTCGCCGGACTCCTCCGCTCTCTTCTGCTCTTTTACCTAGCTCTTTCACGAGGGGAGGAGTCCGGCTACCTTCTTCGTCGTCGCCGCCGTCGTCTGGGGTCTCGATCCGCCTTCGGGGGTCTTCCGGGGGTCTCTTCTGTTCTTGCGGCGGTCGTCGTCTTCCGCGCCGCCGGCGCCTTGTCCTTCTTCTTGTCCTTCTTGTTCTTCTTCTTCTTCCGATGTTGACCCGTCGCTGTCTCTGCCCGGAATGCCTGTGCCGATCTGCGCTCGGACTTATATAGGGACATGGGGGACAGGGTCACATGCACATGTCACATGGTGACCCCGCCCCCTTGTGTTGTCACAGTCCCGGAGGATGCTGGGACTGTGACATCGCAAGGGGGCGGGGTCACCATGTGACATGAACATGTGACCCTGTCCCCCATGTCCCTATATAAGTCCGAGCGCAGATCGGCACAGGCATTCCGGGCAGAGACAGCGACGGGTCAACATCGGAAGAAGAAGAAGAACAAGAAGGACAAGAAGAAGGACAAGGCGCCGGCGGCGCGGAAGACGACGACCGCCGCAAGAACAGAAGAGACCCCCGGAAGACCCCCGAAGGCGGATCGAGACCCCCAGACGACGGCGGCGACGACGAAGAAGGTAGCCGGACTCCCCTCGCTCGGTAAAAGAGCTTGGTAAATGGCGGGGGAGTCCGGCGAGAAGACCCCCAAGACGGAAGAAGACCCCCGAAGGCGGATCGAGACCCCCAGACGACGGCGGCGACGAAGAAGGTAGCCGGACTCCCCTCGCTCGGTAAAAGAGCTTGGTAAATGGCGGGGGGAGTCCGGCGAGAAGACCCCCAAGACGGAAGAAGACCCCCGAAGGCGGATCGAGACCCCCAGACGACGGCGGCGACGAAGAAGGTAGCCGGACTCCCCTCGCTCGGTAAAAGAGCTTGGTAAATGGCGGGGGGAGTCCGGCGAGAAGACCCCCAAGACGGAAGAAGACCCCCGGAGCAGTGCAATAAACTATTTTTTCAAAAGTGTGGGTGTTTTTTTTTCCTTTACATTTTACACCTTAGGTGAATGGGTAGGGGTACATCGTACCCCATACTCATTCACATAGGGTGGGGGCCGGGATCTGGGGGCCCCTTATTAAAGGGGGCTCCCAGATTCCGATAAGCCCCCGCCCGCAGACCCCGACAACCAACGGCCAGGGTTGTCGGGAAGAGGCCCTTGTCCTCATCAACATGGGGACAAGGTGCTTTGGGGTGGGGGGGGGGGCCGCACGGCCCCCCTTTCCCCAGGGCACCCCCCATGTTGAGGGCACGCGGCCTGGTACGGCTCAGGGGGGGGGGGGGGGGCGCTCGTTCGTCCCACCCCTTTCCTGGCCTGCCAGGCTGCGTGCTCGGATGAGGGTC